>VZRE01009020.1:446732-459751 GCA_013396775.1 Cephalopterus ornatus | reverse complement strand
GTTGGACTGAATAGTCCTTGTGGGTCGCTTCCAACTTGGCATATCCTGTGATTTGGTGAAATCTCAAGACCTCAGTTTTCCAAAGTCAGAAGTCCTACTGCTAAAAAAGAAAGGAGGCTGAGGAGTTATTGACTCCAAAAGAGCCATTGGGATGGGCTGAGCCACAATTCCATACTACTGTGGCTGCATTTTGGGGAAGGCAAAGCTCTCCCTCTCTGCTGCTGCATTTCTGATTATTTTGACACAAAAGAGCCCCGAGTACAGACAAATCTCTCATTCCTTTTGATAATCTGAATGTATGACTGTCATTTTTAATATCTGGGCTTCTCCAGCTGCATCTTCCAATTTTCTATTACCATGAGCTGTACTTTTCCCCCCATTTTCTCTGGCAGACCTATCAATTCTAAGCTGCTTTCTTCCTCTTGGTTAATTGAAAATGTCAGTTATTGTATTTGATGATAATTTCTCCCCTATTCTAACCCTGGCTGTGATAGAGATTCTTGTAAGAAGAGACTTTATCCTAAATCTAGTCATAAAGACACTGCAAAAGTCTCTGCTGCCACAAATCACTAAGGGATTCAGGAGACCTACTTGGGCTAACAAGGATTTAAACCCTAGTTCTCACAAATCTAATACTTTGTCAGAAAAATACCGATATTTTCCCGGTTTCTTACTCTTGTTTTTAGTTTAATATATTTTACATGTCTGCCAGAGCTGCTCTTGGTTTCTTACAGACATATTGAGCCTCAGGAAGTGAAAGGAGCCCGAGGAAGCAGCACCTTCTCTTCTTGCAGCTGCTGCATCAGAGCGTTGAGTGCTGTGGGTCCACACTCAAAGCAGTGGCAGGGAGAGGTTTGGCTCCACTGACTACAGGAGTTGGAGGCTGCCCAAGGCCCCCAGTCTTCCCTGTAGGGGAACAGGACCTCAGGAGACAACAGACACTTGGATTAGGTTGGGATGTGTTCCTTGGAGATGTTTGCTTCTCTATTTGGAGGGTCAGTTTATTAGACATCTGCATTGTAGATGGTGGAATTTTGGGAAGATGAGTCACTTCCCAGCTTCCTAAAAAATCTAAACACAAGTCAAGGATGAAAAACCAGGGTTTTTTTTCATGTTACCTGCAAATTTTAGGAAAATGAGTTGAGGAGTGGATGAGGAAGTGGGAGAAAAGGAGGCTCGGGCGGACCTTCTTGCTTTCTGTAACTCCCTTACAGGAGGGTGGAGCCGGGGAGGGTCAGGCTCTGCTCCCAACGAAGAAGGGACAGGACAACAGGAAATGGCCTCAAGCTGTTCCTGGGAGGTTCAGGTTGGACATCAGGAAGAATTTCTTCCTGGAAAGGGTTGTGAAGCTTTGGAAGGGGAAGCCCAGGGTAGTGTTGGAGTCCCCATCTCTGGAGGGATTTCAGAGCCGTGTGGATGTGGCACCTGGGGACTTGGGTCAGTGGTGGCCTTGGCAGTGCTGGGAGGTGGTTGCACTCCATGTGGGAGCTGCTGGGAAGTGTGAGACTCTTGGCTCTATTCCGGACTTTTAGGCAACATCCAGCTTAATCAGTAGCAGGAAATGTGTGATTGGATTTGAGCAGGGACCTTCCTGATCAGATCCTCCTCAGGACCTTCAGATCCTTCTCCTTCCTGGAAGAAGCATGACCTTCCCATTATGATGGAAAGAAAAGTCCAGCCAGGATATTGTTTTTATTCTCCATCTGCATAAAGAACTCACTCTGCATTGTGTCCAAACCTCCCTCCCAGTCATCATGAAAGAGGGTGACAAGGCACAAGATTATCCTCAAATATACTCCTTTTCATACATTTATCTAACTGGTCTTTGCCATCTGACTGGCAGAGAATGGGTATGGAGATGAAAAATTCAGAAGGAAGGGAAATGAGCCCAGGGAGAGCAATTCTGTCCTCTGACAGAAATTGTCATTCCCCTTTGGTTGTGGAATGAGAATCCTTCATGTCTGAGCCCCTTTCAGTGCCAATCTGGGATATTTAATATTCTCAAAGTACATTCCCACTGATATCCTTTTGGAGCTGATGCTTCTCTTTACTGACTGTGCCACGAGTTTCCAAAAACACTTCTTTGCCTTAAACCGAGCCACTTCCTAGGAAATTTATGTGCTTATGATGCCTCAGAAATGCCACCCACTGCAGTGCCCGGGCTCTCCTGTGCAGAGCTGCCTGTCTGGGGGTGCCAGGAGACTGTGGGGCAGATGTGGGTGGCATGTGGCTGCTGTGGGAGTCTGCAGCAAGTGCAGTGGTTTATGGCTTATAAAACCTGACACTATTAAATGGAGTGAGACTGTGATTTTATGGGGTATGAAATGCTGCTGACATACTGCACCCTTCAGAGGAGATGATCATTACGCACTCATTTGCACAAGGAGCTTGGTGGTCATTGGATATATACCCCAGTCTGGGGAAATTCCAGATGTGTGAAAAGGGAACTGCTGAAACAGCAAAGAACTCCAACTCATAGGTGTCACTGGAGAGGAAAAGCAGCCTCATGTCTGCCCAGGCTCCTCCAGCAGATTTGCACTGGCTTGGAGAAGCTCTGTGATTATATTCAGTACATAATATTATCACAGAATCTCAGACTGGTTTGGGTTGGAAGGGACCTTAAAGCCCATCCAGTCCCACCTCCTACCCTGGGCAGGGACACCTTCCACTATCCCAGGTTGCTCCCAGCCCTGTCCAACCTGGCCTTGGACACTTCCAGGGATGGGGCAGCCACAGCTTCTCTGGGCAACCTGTGCCAGGGCCTCCCCACCCTCACAGGGAAGACAATATACCATCGAAACTCCATCCCAGCAGGGTTCCTCCTTGGCTCTGCCAAAGGGTTGATTCAGGCCAGGCGCATTGATTCCGAGACTTTGCAGGGCAAGGGCTGGTTTTCTCTCCGTCAGTTTCACTTGAGTTGTTTAGAAATTCACAGTCACATGAAATATATGATTAAATCCCCAAAGTGACAAGGTCACCACACCAGTGCAAAAAAATCACAGAAAATGCTGAGTTGGAAGGGACCCACAAGGACCATCGAGTCCAACCCTCAGCCCTGCACAGGACTATCCCCAAGAGTCACACCAGGTGCCCAGAGGATCATCCAAACGCTCCTTGAGCTCTGGCAGCCTTGGTGCTGTGACCACTGCCCTGGGGAGCCTGTTCAGTGCCCAACCACCCTCTGAGGGAAGAACTTTTTTCTAAGATCCAACCGAACCCTGCCCTGACACAACTTGAGGCCATTCCCTGGGGTCCTGTCCCTGGTCCCCACAGAGCAGAGATCAGTGCCTGCCCCTCCTCTTCCCATCATGAGGATGTTGTATACTAAAAGCTTTATTTTACTATAAAAATAATACCTGAGCAGGTGTCCAGGGATCGAACATGGCCTGGTCACACCCAGCCTGAGGCAGCTCCAGGTGCACTCCTGAGCACTGGGTGTCTTTGTCATACTAATCCATACATGGCACCTGACCAGATCCACAGAGCCAATAACAGTTTTTGGTAACAATAATGCAATTGCTGAGCCTGAGTCTTTTACCAGCACAGCTCAGTGGGGAAATATTGACTGCAGATGTGTTGTGCTGCTTCAGCTCCTAATAGTCAAAATACTGAATATTGATTTCTTCTTCTTGTTAAAAAAAAAAAAAAAAAAAGAATTAGTCATGGCATACTGCTTCCTGACAATTAATGTCTTTAATATATGAAAACACAGCATTGCATTGTTCAGGTTTGACACTTAACCAAAGTAATTAGTGGATGTAGTAATGAATCTTATCATTTTTCGCCGCTGGAAGAAATAAAATAACTGTAAATCATTTGTTAAAATTGGACATCTCACCAAGGTGCTGATGCTTTGTTCAGTATGGAATTAAATCCAGTTCTGCCTGTCCTGCTGCTGGTCCCAGCCCTGCATGGAGCCTTCCTGCTCTCCGAAGCTGGCCAACGTCACTGTGCAGGTGACACTGGATCTAAAGGACATGTAGATGTGGCACTTGGGGACATGGATTAGAGGTGGCCTTGGCAGTGCTGGGGAACAGTTGGACTCGATGGTCTGAGAGGGCTTTTCCAATCTGAATGATTCTATGGTATCAGACTTCCCTCCACCTGAGCCCAACAAAAACACCTGCCAAGGGCAAGTAATCTCCAACACATTGGGGAAACTTCTGCCCTGAAGCACTGCCCTGAGTTAGAGCTTCCAACTGAAGATCTGTTGAGAGCAGTAAGGAGAATTTTGGTCTCCATAATTAAAGCTGAGAGCAGAGTCCATCCTCAGAAAAGACATCCCAACCACATCCCACCAGGGCAGAGCATCTCTGTGCCTACTTTTGGCTCCAGCACACACTGTGATGCCCACAGCCACCTGCCATGTCCAAAGGTGGATCCAGGGTCACCAACCTTCTCATGGAAACAATTCTGAAACAAATACAATCCCTTGAGACAAATTACACAAGGTGATGAGGTAAATAATCTTAAGGAGGAAAAAGAGCATGTCAGAGGGGCTTGGAGCAGCCTGGTCTATGGAACATGTCCCTGCCTGTGGCAGGTGGTGGAATAAGACAATCTTTAGGGTCTCTCCCAACCCAAACCATTCCAGGATTCTGTGATTCTATGAAAATGCAGTTTTCACTCTGAGGTTACTTTGGGATCTATGTGGGACAGTAAGTGCTCCAAAGGTGCAGCCTGAGCACTGCTCAGCTCCTTCTCCACCCTCTCCTGGATATCCCCACCCATCTCGTATCCTTAAAGCAGGAACAGAACAGGCAGCTGAACAAAGAGATCAAACAGCAATGAGAAGTGCTAAGCTGAGTCTGTGAACTCTTGGAGTGATGGACTCATGACATGACTTCTCTCCCTGCCCTACTGCTGTCACTGGGTTTGCCATCAGCCCCTGTCCTCCTGCCCCTCGTGAGCTCATCCTGGGAACTGGGATGCTCGCTCTTCTCCTCAACCCTTAACTTCAGTGCAGACTCTAAAATTCCTATACAATGCCGAATCTAGCTGGAGTGACTTCCCTGCTCCTCTCTGCCTCCATCTGAGGGAATGAGGTGGGGCTACCAGGACAAGCTTAATGGGACAGACTGCACAGAGGTTTCAAACCTGAGGTCCATGGATGCTTCTCCAGCTCTTGCCCCCCATGGTTACACCACTACGTGGTGATATCATCCTACTTTTTTCCAAGATAGTAAGATGTGTGGAAAAGCTTGAAAATCTGACCCACAAGCCAAGATGTTCAAAGCCAGAGTGAAAATAAACAGCTCCTGATGTTGCTGCTGTTGTTCTCAGGGATAATGGGAGAGTGGGGCTGGGGAGGAGGGAGTACTCTGATTCATAATTTCTCAGCCCACATTGTTTACAGCACTTAGGCTGGGAAAAATACCTGTTCACAAAACGATCCTCAATAGGCTTCGTTTTCTCCTTACTGCCATTGCTTAGTAACAGCTCTATTTTTAAATGCTAAGAGGGTAATAGACCAAAAAAAATTGGAGTTTACTCAGTCTCTGATCTAACAGGCGTTAAACTCAATGGGATGTGGCCCTTGGGATAGGGGGGCTGGGCTGGGTGTCGGAGGGCTGTGGGCATGGTGAGCCCTGGGCTGGTGCACCAGAGGCTGTTGGTGCCAGGAGCAACCTCCACCAACTTTCAACATTTCCGATTGGGTTAAAAAAAAATAAAAATCAATAAAATCTGTGCAGTCCTGAGTGCTGTCAGCCCATGGTGACCTCCTGGAGCAGGCAAGTAAAATCTGTCCTTGTGAGTGATGGGACTTCCCTAGGGCAGCTACAGGTGGGCTGGTGAGGAAGGAGAGTGTGAGTCCCAGAAGCCGAACTTGGGAAGCAGGAGCAGGAAGATCACCCTCCTTCCCTGGGTGATCTGCCTCCACTCCAGTGCCCCTTTGGAAAGAAATCATTGAATCATGGAGATTACAGACTGGTTTAGGTTGGAAGGGACCTTGAAGCTCATCTCATTCCACCCCCTGCCATGCGCAGGGACACCTTGCACTATCCCAGGTTGCTCCCAGCCCCATCCAACCTGGCCTTGGACACTTCCAGGGATGGGGCAGCCACAGCTTCTCTGGGCAGCCTGTGTCAGGGCCTCCACACTCTCACAGGGAAGAATTCCTTCCCAATATCCCATCTGAACCTACCTTTCTTCAGCTTAAAGCAAATATATTTCTAGGTGTATCCAAACCTCCTAAATTGCCTCCCTGAGCATCTGATTTGGGAAACAGCTTCTGCAAGCCACATGGATTTGGGAGCACTGCCTGTCCATCCCACTGCCTGAGCCCTGCCTGGCCCCAGAGCTGCACTGGGATGGTCGTGGCCACCTCCTGCCCATGGGATCTCTCCTCATTAAAAATACCAGAATGAATGGAGTTAGTTAATTTGGATCAACCCCTGTGGTACATACACTGAAGGTCATGGAATTTTATTCACTTCCCTGGGCTTTGCAGCAGGCAGCAGATTTCCCTCCATCCAGGTCTAGTGATCAGCAATGATTCTTGAGGATACAGCAGGTAAACTCATGGAAATCCGTCGGCAACATGAGTGTGCTTGGCCAAAGGAGAGCCCAGGGCCAATAAAGAGCTGGGCTTTCTGCTCACAGGTTGTCCTTGAAGCCTCGTGCCACCTTCACCTATCCCTGTGGTTTTAATCTATTTCTATAAGCAATAAGGTATTAAATACATGCCAAAAATCCATGAATTGGTGGCTGATGAAATGCCAAACTAAGGCTCAGGGGTTTGGTAACCAAAAAGCTGTTCACTGTGTGTATATTCCATTGCCACGGATCTTCCTCCTGCTGCAAAATGATCATCACAAGAAAGTGATAAAGCAGAATGGAGATGTCTGGTTTATTTTTGAGATTTCCCAGTGATGCTGTTGTGGGAGCCCTGCCAGGCTGCAGCTGGTGCCAGCTCCCGTGCCCTGCCCACAGAGGGGCCCCAGCAGCGCCGTGTCCTGCAGGACATGGAACCTGAGCATGGCCAGTCCTCAAAAACCAGTGCAGAGGGAAAAGCAGGGTAAGGTACCAACACCCAGAACTGCAGGAATGATTTAGAACGGTTTTGGTAGCTGTTAATAATAAGAGGATGTCAGGAAGATAGGTGTTTAAAAAGAAAATGATGAAAGGTGACTTATGGAAAGAGAAAAACTGTGGTTTCCCAGGACATTTAAAGCCAGAGTGACCATAATAAATGGAGGATAAAGCTGGATTACCTGGTAGATGGTTTACATTGCTCATGTCTGTGAGGTTCAGGTTGGATATTAGGAAAAGGCTCTTCCCCCATAGGGTGGTTGGGCACTGAACAGGCTCCCCAGGGCAGTGGGCACAGCACCAAGGCTGCCAGAGCTCAAGGAGCGTTTGGATGATCCTGTGGGGCACCTGGTGTGACTCTTGGGGATGGTCCTGTGCAGGGCTGAGGGTTGGACTTGATGGTCCTTGTGGGTCCCTTCCAGCTCAGCATGTTCTCTGATTCTGTGAAATAATTGCTCTTGGACATTTCTGTACTTCATAGCCACGTCACCATCAAACTCTCCTTTGTAGCAATTTTTTCAGTGCAGCTTTTCTGCTTACACACATGTGCTGTTTCACACACCAGCATGTGGCTGAACATCATGGAATCCCAGAATGGGTTGAGTTGGGACGGACCATAAAGCTGCTCTAGTTCCTTAAAGACCCGTCTAATCCATTACCAGATCCTGGCTTGTGGGTGACACAAACTCCCAACATCGCCGAGAAGAGCATGACCCTGTCTCCCCTGCCATGGCCACATCAGTCCATACCTGGCACAGGATTATCATTTATCACTAGTTTTCCCTGCCCCTTGGGGTTGGCAGCACTCCATGACCAGGAGCCTGTCTGTGGTGGGGCAGCAGCTGGCGGAGGTCTCGGCCCTCCCCCCTTCATCTCCATGGCCTGTATTTTAATTTTAGAGGTAGAAAGAATTCAAGTATCTTAAAGGTCAGAGAGATGTGAAACAGGGAATAAACACAGCCTGTTTCTGGGAGGATATAATGGAGCACATGGAGAGTATTTGTTCGTGCTGCAGTGTCTGCAATGTATTTTTGACACACGTTGCTGCAGAGTGCAGCCCACTGCAGCAAAGGAGGGAAGGCGAATTTCCTTCCCTCTGCGCTCGGTGGAGAGCGCCGTGTGTGTGCTTTGATGAGAGGGACTGCAAAAATGTAATAGCCAACAACTTTGCCAGCACTGACAGAAAACACTGGTGGGGAGCCTCTGCATCAAAGCAATTCTAATTTCCCCACGCCAGCAGCGGAGTTAGGAATGACCTTCATCTGCTCTTCATCCGGGCGGCTCTGACAGGGAAAGTCATGCATGAATTGTGGTGAATTCAGATAAAATTATGTGTTTGAGAGACAGCTGGGATTGGGTTTGAAGCAGATATTTAAATACTTCTTTTGCTGGATAGACCTAGAGAGCTCAGCTTCTCCAGAGAGGAATTTAAATAGGAGAGGAGGCTTTTGTGCACCACCTGAACATCAGATTTTGGGAGTGGGAAACATGGCTGAGAGGAAACAAAATGGAAGGGAGAGGATTAGGGATTCATCTGACAATGGTCCTGACCCCTGGGGCCTGCACTGAACATCCCAGTGGCATTCACATGTCACGTGTAGTATTCATAGAATCATGGAATTCCAGACTGGTTTGGGTTGGAAGGGACCTTAAAGCTCGTCTCATTCCACCCCCTGCCATGGGCAGGGACACCTTCCACTATCCCAGGTTGCTCCCAGCCCCATCCAGCCTGGCCCTGGACACTTCCAGGGATGGGGCAGCCACAGCTTCTCTGGGCAACCTGTGCCAGGACCTCACAACCTTCACAGGGAAGGATTTATTCCCAATATTTCATTTAAACCAGCACATGGAATCCTGGAATGGTTTGGGTTTAAAAGGACCTCAAAGCTCATGTTGTTCCACCCCTTTGCCATGGGCAGGGACACCTTCCACTAGACCAGGCTACATCCTGGAGGAGGAGATCAGGCTTGTCCCAGCTTGTCCCAGCTCCTCTCCTGGGCTGGGAGAGGAGCTGGCTTCATTTGTCTTTCTGATGAGCAAGGCAAGAGTGAGCAGTTTAAGGTCCCTGGTGGTTATATTTTATAACGGCTTTTAAAGTGCTTTCAGATGATATAGATTAAATAATTTCACTATTAAGTAGCAGAAACGAGTTGTTCCATTTTGAAGAAGGGTTATAACTTTTGATGCCCATATCAGACACTCCAGAAAAATTAACTTTTTCCCAACATACTTTCCATTCTTTGACCCACTACAGGCCCCAGGGATGCAAATATCCCAAGTTATTCCAATGAATTCTCCAGCCCCTCAGTGCTGATTGTCTTGTGTTCCTTCTCCATTTTTAACATCAACCCTTGCCAAAGTCTCCTGTAAACCATGAGCTTCTCCAGCTCTCAGAGCTCTCTGTGAGGAAGAAAAGCTCACAAGGTGTGGACACATCCTCTGATGGAGGAGTTCTTGATGTCTGCTGATGGAAGAGCTCCAGCAATACCTCATTGATAATGACAATTATCAATCAGCCACACACTGGAGATGAGGAGGGAAGGTGTTACCAGGGACTCTTTGGGTTTCCATGAAGTTTATTCTTCCTTCCAATCCTAGTTTTTCACCCCTCTTCATGGTTTCCTAAATTCTGCCACAATCAGGGTGGTAGAAAGGACAGTTAGGTGAAATGACTGGCTGCTTCTCCTGACTATCACTGCACTTTGCTGCCAGTTTTTTCATGGACACATCTCAGAGCCTTTTCCTTCAAAATGCTAGACATTGGGAAGGCCAGTTGCCATGGGGCAGTGGTGGTGGCAGTGGTGGTGGCAGTGGCAGGGCAGTGATGTGCTGACTCTTGACCTGGGCAGGGATGTTCCCACCCTTTCCATTTCAGAGAGTCCTAGAAGAGTTTTGGTAGGAAGGGACCTTAAAGATCATCTAGTTACAATCCTGGACCCATCCCTACCCTCCCAGTTTTGCTTTTCACCTCCAACCCTCCCAAGAAGAAGGCCCATTATTGATCATTCACGTTGTTTCCAAAGTCATTGACCTTCTTGCCCTGGACTGACAGGTCCCCTCACACCCCAATTGGAGCCACCATCACCCTCTCCCAGCACCCAACTGGACTCTCAGTTACCATCCCCTGTGCCCTACTTAGAGGATGACCTAAAAATCAGCTTGTGCCTATAACACCACAGCCATGACTCATCTGCTCTTCTCAATCTTACAATTAAAGCCTCCAGAAATGGGGATTGTCATTGTCTGGGAATATATCAAGTAGCACTTGAGAAGACTTAGTAAAACCAGAGGGGGAAAAAAATACATTGGGAATCCTACAGGGAACATTTTCGAAGCTGTGTAGCTCCACCATTTATTAAATAGAAGGACATGTGTCCTTAAAACTGTTCTCTCTATATATGTTCCAGACTTTTAAAATAAAAATAACTTTATTTCAGGGTTATCAGTCTGAAGCATGTGATGCTTGGATTTACCCCATGATCTTCCCAGCTGGTGTGAGTCCCACAGACACTTCTGAGCACAAACCTGCAGGACCCCCTTAGGGAACACATCTAGCTTTCCTATGAAATTGGCTGAATGAATTTCATGATTTTGAAACTTTCCTTAGCCAGGCCTACAAATAGATGGAACACAGCATGGAGGGAGTTGTTTATAGGGAGATATCAGTGGAAATACTGAAGGGCATGTGGTGAAGCCCAAGTTAAGGACTTGTTTGACTGGTCAACTTGAGTTTTGCATTGAGCAGCATTCAGGTATGTGCCTGGGATCCACATTTTTTCGGGGAATGAGTATTCTGTCCTGCCCTTTGTTTGCCTTGATTTTCCTGTCTCCACTGGAGTCAGTGAAACCACTATGAAACTGGTGTAAGACAAAGGGAACTGGGGTTTTAAGTTCCACATGTTCCAGCCTTCCCCTTCCCAGGCCCCAGCCTGGGGGTTTTTATCCCCCAAGAAGGTTCCCACCTACCCCGTCTACAGCTCTGTGTTTCTCCCACTCCACACTTTCCTGGGGAGAAAGGTCTGCCTGTATTTTGTACGTAAGGACTTGACTCAGCCAGGTTTTTTCAAGTTGGAAGTCTTAATGCCCTGTAAAACCTTGGAGATGTTTATCAGGAACATACAGGAAGGGAGAAGAACTCCCTGTGACAAAAAATTCATATTTTGTGCTACAGTGGATCTCCTGGGAGACAAATTTCCATCTACTGCCTCCTGGAAGCTGTCCCTGCCATGCCAGTGCTCCTCTGCTAATGGCAATTTCCCACCTCCAATGGGCACAGCCCCTGACACAAACCTTCCTTGGGCAGCACCAGTTCTATGTGCAGCTGGCTGTAACAGCAAAGACTTCTCCTTGCTTTTGATGTTTCTACTGAAAGAATATTTGATGTCCTGGTCACTCCCTGCTGGAGGTCCCAAGGGTGCCACAAGTGGGTGCTATGCCAGGAGCTGGGGGGGGCTGTGTGTGCTGCTGGTCACAGCGCTGGACAGGGAGAGGCTGACACTGGACACCCCTCCATGTCATCCCTGAAATCAAGAATCCCAGACTGGTTTGGGTTGGGAGAGACCTTAAACCCTATCCAGTCCCACCCCCTGCTATGGGCAGGGACACCTTTCACTAGACCAGGTTGCTTCAAGCCCTGTCCAACCTGGCCTTGGAGACTTCCAGGCATGGGGCAGCCACAGCTTCTCTGGGCAACATCAAAATATAGATCTTCAACCACTTAAAGCACTACAGAAATGCTGGTGAAGCAAAACTTGCCTGGGCCAAATTTCAGTTCCCACTTGCAAATGGTGAGAGTGGGAGAGTCTGGGAGCATCCCTAGCACTGGTGTTCCTGCACCAGTAATGGGGAGAGGTCACATCTCTGCTCAGGGATTAGCCATGTGGAACAGGGCTGGAGAACTCACTGCTGGCATAAACCCGCCTGTGATCCTCTTCCAGCTCCTGCTAAATGCTTTCTGTCTCTGCTGCCAGGCAGATTCCAGAGTGCTGGAAGAGCGAGGTGATGACCTTACTCAGCACAGAACTGTAAAGCCACCGTGTCACAGAGGAAGTCACATGGCATTGGTACGGTCTGCCCAGGGCTGCATGTGGCAGTAGCTCCCCCAGCCAGCCCAGCTCTGCACGGGGCAGGGGTGAACAGTGAACGGGACATGGTGGGGCCAGGGCTGAGGGATTGCTGTGTTTGGAGACAAAGAGTGGGAACCAAGGAACTGAGCAGCACCAGCGCCTGCTGTTGGTGCAGCAGCTGCTCTGTGCAACGCTAGGAGAAGCTGCAGGAACCCAGCATTGTGGGCAGTGATCTAGTGGAAGGTGTCCCTGCCCATGGCAGGGAGCGGAACGAGATCACCTTTAAGGTCCCTTTCCAAACCATTGTGTGTTTCTGTGAATCCCCAGCAGGTCATCAGCATCACCCCCAGGTCACACACCAACCAAGCCAAGGTGGGCTGACGGGAGTGGGGCCGGACAGCCCCGCACGTGTCCCACTCTCTCCCGCAGTGAGTGATGGAGGGAGGCAGGACAGCCTCACTCACGGGCAGGATGCCCTGCGAAGTGTTCCTCATCACCCACGCCGTTTTAGCCTGTGGCCTGCGACACCTCAGGCCCTCGAGGAGGATGCTAAGCTGTCACCGTCGCTTCCCCGCTCCCGGGAGGCTGCGAGCCCCTTCCTGCTGCCGGCTCCGCACTTCGGCCAAAGTGCGGGAAATGGCTCCTGCCTGGGGAAAAAGGAGGGACACGGCGTGCGGGGGCTGTCAGACAGCAGGGCTTCGAGGGGCTCCCCCTCCTCGCAGCGCGGGGCTGCCGCGGCCCAGCCGAGGATGCTCCGGCCGCGGGGCGCCCCGTCGCCGGGGGGACGGGCGGGGCTGGGCGGCACCGCGTGCGCGCATCGTCCCGCACCGCTCCGCACCACACAGCACCGCTCCGCACCGCTCCGCACAGCATCGCCCCGCTCCGCACCGCCCGCGGGGGGGGCGCGTCCGCGTCCCGCCC
>VZRE01009020.1:313632-442157 GCA_013396775.1 Cephalopterus ornatus | reverse complement strand
AGCTGGTGGCAGGGGGACCTTGGTGGCTTTGGTGGCTGAGGAGCCAAGCTGTGGCTGGCAGAGCTCCTCTCTGGCAGGTCCAGAAGCTCTGTCTCCATCTCTTCTCAGGTCAAACCCCACCAGTCCCTCCCACTCTCTGCTTCTCTTGCATCACTTTATTCTCCAATATGTAAAAATCAACTCCATTCAGATACCATATGTTCTGTTTTTAATGTCACATTCCATCTTCTTTTTGCTGTTGCCCTTCTCAGTGTTGACCTTTGAAGAGTTTTTGGGGCAGAGGCTTCCCACCCCTTGCAGAGGCTTTAGGAGATGCTTATCGTCCTCATTGCTCCTGACAGAAGGGCAGTTTGATGGGCTGGACAGGAGGAAATAGTTACGGAGCGATGGAGGCTGGGGAGGGGGACATGACACCCCAGTGGAACGTGCTCTGGGTACCTGGTGGACAACTTGGCTTCATAATTAGCATAAAATCCACTAATGAAGGTGTTGGAGTGGGGTTAGATCTCATTGCACCTTGTGTTTGGCTCTGCCTCAGGTATCTGATCCCTTGATCACACCGGTGTATGTGTGTGGAGTCCCCACCTCGAGGCAACGCTGAAGGTCTTGCTGTTGTTACAGTAAATATTCTTACATTTTAAAGCCTGAGCACTAAATTGGTGGCTTTCAGCAGTTCTCTAATTATGTGAGACATTTTTTGTACTTAACAAATGGTTCTTATTCTTGCCAGCGCTTCAGCCCGGTGTTCTAGGACTGTGGGTGTCAGGGAACAGAACATATTTCTGTGTCTGTGAATATGATCCCACACGTTGTCTTAAGTGGGAAAATGTTCACAGCCCTTATATGGCAAGGGATTTTTTTTCCCTAAATCCATCAGAGCTCTCTCCTGCAGTAATAACGCAGTTTGATCTTCCTGGTGCTCTGTGGGCTGGGGATGGATTAGGAACCAGAAATATGAAATAGGCTTTCTTCTTTTCCTGGCAAAAGTATCCTGTGGTGTGACCTGCTCTGCCTCATAAACCATTCAGGAACTGGTTCTAGAAGTGGTTGATCATTTTCAACATCTAGTCAATGTAGAGCTGCCAAGCTGACAGGTTCCTGGGAGCAGCCAGGGTGCTGTTTCTCCTAGTGTTGTGCGTCTCTTCTTCATCTTCCCTGTGAGTTCCCACACTCCTTGTTGTGCTCAGCTGTGTCAGCAGCAGTGTTGCAGTCTCCTGGCCCTGCAGGCAGCCAAGGACTGCAGAAGAAGCTGAGATGTCTGTGTGTCATGGCACAGTGACATGTCCCAGAGTGATGTGCTGTGCTCTCCTGTGCCAGTGGTATCTTGATGTGTCACACAGTGAGATTTGGGAAATACATGAGTTAGAGAGTGTCCAAAGGAGGCACATGAAGGTGGTGAAGGGCCTTGAGGGGAAGCCGTGTGAGGAGCAGCTGAGGGCACTTGGTGTGTTCAGCTGGAGAAGAGGAGACTGAGGGGAGACCTCATTGGAGTTACAACTTCCTTGGGAGGGGAAAAAGAGGGGCAGGCACTGATCTCTGCTGTGTGGGGACCAGGGACAGGACCCCAGGGAATGTCCTGAAGTTGTGTCAGGGCAGGCTTATGTTGGATCTTAGAAAAAGGTTCATCCCCCAGAGCATGATTGAACACTGAACAGGCTCCCCAGGGCAGTGGGCACAGCACCAAGGCTGCCAGAGCTCAAGGAGCGTTTGGATGATCCTCTGGGGCACCTGGTGTGACTCTTGGGGATGGTCCTGTGCAGGGCTGAGGGTTGGACTCGATGATCCTTGTGGGTCCCTTCCACCTCAGCAGATTCTGCGTCATGGCACAATGACATGTCCCCCAGTGCTGTGCTCTCCAGTCCTGTGCCAGAGGTATCTTTCCATGTCACACAGTAAAATTTGGGGAATACATGAGTTACCCGAGCACCTCATGAAGGAATGTTGGTGAGAGATTGGTTACAGACTCATGAACACATGAAGCAAAGGGTGAAGAGCTCTTTTTACCCTTCAGTGGATTTTGTTCTGTACTCATTTTTGCATTAGATCTTCCTGCTCAGTGGCGTAACACCCCCAAACCCTCTTGGTTTGTAACAGGAAGGCTTTGGTCATATATGAGAGGAGGAGGAGGTGTAAGGCTCTGTCCATGGTGGTTGCTGGGAAAGCTGGAGGCAGAGGGAAGGATGGACAGGCTGCAGTGGAGCTGCTGTGGTCGCCCAGCACGTGCTGTGGTGCTGTCAACGCTGGGAGGCCCCTGGATGGAGGGATGTGTCAGTGCCCAGCCTGTGGGGTCATCCATCCTGGAGAGCCACCACCTCATGGGAAGGGCATCCAGCTGAGGGACAGTAATGGCACGAGCATGGATGCTGTTATCCGTGGGTGACCAGTGTCACAGAACTACAGAATGGCTGGGGTTGGAAGGGACCTCTGGAGATCATCCAGCCTACCCTCCTCTGCTAAAGGAAGTTCACCCAGAGCAGGTTCCACAGGAACCCACCCAGGTGGGATTTGAATATCTCCAGAGAAGGGGACTCCATGGCCTCCCTGTGCAGCCTATTCAGTGCTTTGGCACCCTCACAGTAAAGAAGTTTTTCCTTATATTCATGTGGAACTTCCTGTGTTCCAGTTTGTGCCCGTTCCTCTTACCCCATTGCTGGGCACCCCCGAGCAGAGCCTGGTCTATCCTCTGACCGCTCCCTGCAGACACTGACAGACATTGGGCAGTGTCTCCTCTTGAGGCTGAACAGCTGCAGCTCCCTCAGCCTTTCCTCATAAGGGAGATGCTCCAGTCCCTTCATCATCTCCGTAGCCTTTGCTGCATCGGCTGCAGGAGCTCCATGTCCCCCCTGTCCTGAGGAGCCCAGAACTGGACACAGCACTGCAGATGTGCCTCACAGGGCTGAGCACAGGGGCAGTATCCCCTCCCTGACCTGCTGGCAATGCCCTTCCTGATGCCCCCCAGGATCCCATTGTCCTCCTTGCCCCACAGGATGCACTGCTGGTCATGGATAGCTTGTTGTCCACCAGAACCCCCAGGACCTCCTCCACTAAGGATTTCTTCCTGATGTGCCATTTTGCAGAGTAATGGTCTGCATGAATCTTGAGAACAAACCCCATTTACTACACGTGTATTTGTAGGAATTTTTCTTGGGACCAGAAAATACAGTTTTCTTTATTTGTTGTTCCATAGTTGCAGATGCCGCAGTGTTTTTCTAAGGGGTTTTTTCCCTACTAAAGTCATTTTTCAGGATTCCAGCAGAAATATCCATGAAAGAGGCATAAAAACTGTCACTGAGATGTTTGCCTGTGTGAGCACATCAGCTCTCCAACCTGGGCACAGAAACTCCTTAAAGCCAGGATTTCTGGGCATTTTCCAAGGCTGTCTGTGCCTTCATCCTGCCAGGGAAAGGCACTCTTTTAATGGGATGTCATTACCACTGCTCAGTGATCATTTCCATTCTTAACAGCAACAATATGGTAACTTGGACAAGCTAAAAATTGAGCTCCAGGACCTGCCAGTCAGAGGTCTTTAATCAGAGCTGCTATTTTTGGGGAGACAGATTTAGCATAAATAGGTGTGATGCAAAGTGTTGGACTCTATTTAGTCCTTGTCCAAGACATCTTCGTTTTGGAATGGTGACTTTGTATAAAATTCATCACCAAGGTCACTCTGTATCCATGGGGAGGGCTGGGAAAAACCAAACACAAAGTAGCTGAATAATTTGTTTCTTTCCTCAGTTTTTCTTTAGTATAAGTCATTTTGTGTGAAATACAACAAAGAAAATATTTTCTGGGATGGTGAAGTGCTGAACCTGCTTGTGGGGGGTATTTTTGGTGCAGTAACTTAAAGAGTTGTTAATTGCTGGCAGATTCCAGCACGTGGAGCTCAGTGGGATTCCCTGGGCTGTTGATGGTTTTGGAGCTGGTCCACCACTGTCTGTAGAAACACTGAACTCCACAGCCCTATTCCAAGTACGCTACTTTAATGCAGTCCTGAGATTTCTTTATTCCCTCACACAGTGTTCGGGTTTGGTGGTGGTTTTCCCACCTTCCAATGTTTCTCAGCAGAAAGACTCCTCTGTTGTCATCTTTGTTCTCCACCCTGATGTCCCCCAGCCCCTCCACCTCCTCAGGCACTGCCAGGAACCAAACTAGGACAGGGATAAGGAGACTGGTATTCCAGGCAGGTGGTGGAGTCCCTATCCCTGGAGGTGCCCAAGGAATGACTGGACGTGGCACTCAGGGCTCTGGGCTGGGTGACAAGGTGGGGATTGGGCACAGGTTGGACTCGATGGTCTGGGAGGGCTTTTCTAACCTCAGGGATTCTCTGGTTCTGTGATTCTGTTTCTCAGGACTTGCATCTCCTCTGTGCAGCTCCTAAAACTGGGAAATCATCCACAGAGTTGGTGAAAGCAGAAAAAACTCCATCAGTGTGAGCTGTCAAATTAGCCTGGGATCGGGTAAACCTTAATTACTCCTGCTACATTTGACCATGACTGATCACCCTAAACTCCTTATAAATTGTGTGGTCACTTAGAGAAATGCAGAGGTGGGATTGGTGCCTGGTGCTATCAGAAGCCACTCTCTGATCCCAGCTCCATTTGGAGCTCTTGTTTTTGCCCTGGAGATGGTAACAAGCAGCTCCCAATCCATCTTTTCCATGCCAGCCAGGGATGGGTAGATATCTATCCTGTTTCCCATAGCTCACCCCTTTTATAAACTGACCTACTTAGTGACTTTCACAGAGAAGTCCATCCCTTTGCCCATCCTTTCATCCTATTTTGAGCATTTTCCATACCCAGTATGTCCTTCCCTTTTATTTCAATGAGGGAATGGGGTTCTATAGCTTTAGAATAGCTCTGAGAAACCTTATAGCAAAGAAATGGTGTCCTTTCTGCAATAGTTGGCACTTTTCTAGTCCATTAGTCACTGACTTTGGCAGCGTGGAGTGAACAGCAGGAAAAACATACCTGGTTTTAACAGAAATATAAGATTAACAGAATATAATGAGTTTGTTCTTAATAAATGCACACGTGAAATTCAACACCTTTTTAAAGGAATGTTCATAGTTGACAGGAGAGAAAAACGAGTGATCATTCTGTCTCTAACGAACTGATATGTCTGAATATTAAATCATCTACAAAAAGTACCTCTTAGTTTCTCTCCATCCTCTTCCTCCATCTCCTTTACAACACAGAACTTGGCTGTTTCTTTCCTTGGGGTTTAGAAAAAGCTCTTTAGGATTGAGTATAAAACATATTGACCCTAAATACACAGTTTGTGTGTTGTCATGTATAAATGTATGCATAATATGTGTGTCTGTATATATAAATATAGATTTATAAGAATATATGCATAAAATTTTGAATTGATCCTAGAGATTGCTCCATCCTCACAAGAGGAGATAACCTGGAAACCTTCAGCAAGTAAAACACAAACCATTAAGGAGTTTGATGACTTTTCCAAACCTTCAACATGTGGAACTTTGGGGCTTCACTTTTACCTCCTGCGGCTTCTCAGTTCCCTGTGAAGGGTGAGAAGTAGGATAAGTTCTGCTGGAACAGGCTGAACTGGAAGTGGGACGAGCAGGGAGAGTGTCAGGGGATGTGTGTGTGTTTAGGAATGGTCAGGATACTCAGCTGTTCCCTAAGAAGAGCTGCAGAGGTAGATCTTGCTCTTTGGGAAGCTGCTCAGGGCTGGGCATTTTTCTTTTCAAGTTTATTCAGAATTTCTGAACAACTACATAAAAAAGTAGTTTTTTGCAGGCACGCAAGGATTTTTCCAGACCTGCTCTGTGCTTCTTCAGTCTCATGGAAAAACAGGCACATCAGATTTTAGGTCCTGAACTGACTTTTTCCAGTTTATAAATGCTTCCCTGATAAATATTTTCATAGAATAGTTTGGGTTGGAAGGGACCTTTAGGATCATCTTCTCCACCCCCTGCCATGGGCAGGAACACCTTCCACTAGACCAGGATGCTCCAAGCCCCGTCCAACCTGGGCTTGGACACTTCCAGGGATGGGGCAGCCACAGCTTCTCTGGGCAACTTGAGCCAGGGCCTCACCACGTGCATTGTCAGAATCTTCTTCCTTAGATCTATTTTATTTCCAAGATTGTTAAATCTAAAGTGGGAAACCCCAAATACTCCTCCTGGGATAGTAACTTCGGATGTCTTTCACTTTGAAATGTTCTCAGCCTTTTAGAAGAGCCCCCTTGGGTTTGGGGTAGGGTGGCCCCAAAGTGTGGACCTTTTTTACACCATCTGAGAATCCAGGTGGATTTGACTCACATCCCAGCCTTTGGAAGATGCAGCGCATCCTGTAGTGGGGAATGCCCTTGGATTTCAGGAGCCACAGCACTCTGGAAGGGTTGGCTGCTCAGCATGAGCTGCTCTGTGTCCCAGGAGAGAGAATCAGAGAGTCACAGAATATATGAGTTGGAAGGGACCTACAAGGATCGTGAAGTCCAACCCTTAGCCCTGCACAGGACCATCCCCAGGAGTCATACCAGGTGCCCAGAGCCAAACACTCCTTGAGCTCTGGCAGCCTTGGTGCTGTGACCACTGAGCGGAGATCAGTGTCCGCCCCTCTTCTTCCCCTCATGAGGAGTTGTAAGGAACGTTTTTGGGAGGGGAACGAGCTGGCACAGCAGCTCCTGAGGAGGGTGTGCAGCAGCTGTGCCAAGACACCCGGAGTCAGAGGGAGAGTCCTTCTGGTTCTGAGGCTTTAAATAGTGCTCAGTGCATCAAACTGCTCTTGGAGGAAGGGTGAGGAAAGCAGGATAAGAATAGCTATGCACAAGGTGCCTCCCTGTGAGCCCTGAACAGCTGGCGGGGAGGAATTAGCGCAGAGTGTCTGGTTAAAGGTGATGTCATGAGGACTCACAGCAGAGCTGCTCTAGTGCAGAGGAGCCTTCATTCCATGCTGCTGGAAAGCTCAGCTTGCCATTTTCATCTTGTAACACAGGCTTGTCAGTGTGGAAATGGGGAATGTCAGCGTTGTTTTTTTATACAGAGAGTCTGTTGCTGTCTAAAACACATATTACAGTTCTGTAGCACATTTAATGCCTCATGTATTTCCTTTTAGTCATGTGGCCCTGAGTTTTGATCTGCTAATGAGGTATTAATGGGCAAATCAGGCTTGGTGTAAGGTCTTTTCATCATGAAATCCTGGATTGGTTTGGGTTGGAAGGGACTTCAAAGCTCATCCAGTCCCACCCCCTGTCGTGGGCACGGACACCTTCCATTAGACCAGGTTGCTCCAAGCCCCGTCCAACCTGGCCTTGGAGACTTCCAGGCATGGGGCAGCCACAGCTTCTCTGGGCAACCAGTGCCAGGGCCTCACTATCCTCATGGCCAAGAATTCCTTCCCCATATCCCATCCAACCCTGCCCTCTGTCAGTGAGAAGCCATTCCCCCTTGTTCTGTCACTCCACCCCTTGTCCAAAGCCCCTCTCTGGCTTTCAAGCTCTTGCCAGGCTGCAGAGAAAGGGACCAACTCCAGACTCTGTTACCATCCCAGGTAGAGGACTGTGTTACAGAAGGTTTTGTGGGATGAACTGAATACCAAAATGTGCTGAGTGTCCAGGGGTTGAGCAGTTTTCCATGTGCTGCTGTGGGAAAGCGTTGCAGTAACACACCATGATCCAGAGAGGAACACAGAGAGTGCTTGGAAATTGTGTGCTGGAAAAAGCTATTAATATTAAGGCACTTTCTCTTGTTTTCAGCTGTGAACTGTAATTTACTATGATTATTTGTTTCCTAATAAATACTGTGGAGCTCATCTCGACATCAAAACACATTAAGCGTTTTGCTCTGACGTCTCGTACTCGGGCTAATTTAATTCATCTCTGGGAAGGAATTTGTGACCAGATGCATGAGATTTGACTCTGAGATATCACACAGCTTGTTTTGTCTCTTTGGATATACACAGGAGGTCAAATTCCACTCCCTTATATCTTTATAATTTAATTGGAGTCAAGAGAGCTCCATAGGTAGAAATGAGTGCACTCATTGAACCCCAGTGTGGGATGGGAGGTGCTGAACCTCAGGTAAAGGTGGGAGCATTTGAGTGAATTGAATGTTCTGTGAGAAAGTCATCAGTGTTTGTCTTTAAAAAGCTTCCAACATTTCAGCTACGTCTCAACTAATGGCATTAAAACTGGAGTTTTAAATTGAAATAGAAATCAAATACAAAGTAGTGACTGGTGCTGCCATTTAATTGCAGATATAACATGAATGCTTATTATTAATTAGAGAGTGAAAAAAGCTAATTAGCAAGTTACATTGTGGCATTGTTCTGGAGATCATTTTTTAATTAAAATTGCTTTGAAAGCAAAGATAGTCCACAGCTAAACATGATTTAGGGTCATTCTCCCACATTTTGTGTCTCTAGTTTTCTGCTCTGTTTGCTTATCTTTCCAAATTGTGGTGGGAAAAATTCTGCTCTGATTAAAGTTTGCGTGTGCAGAGGGAGGCTGGTCCTGTGCCAGGACCCAGTTCTCCGTGGGGGCCCTGGATACACCTTATCCAGCCTCCTGTGCCAAACCCTCTGTGCTCGTGTCACTGCTGCTTTACCAGGAAAACCAGAGCTGTTCTGAATCTTCTTTCCTCCTTTTACAAGTTGTTCTTGTGTGTTTTGTGTGGATATTTCAGTCTTTCTTATTCAGCATAATAGAGTGGCTTAGGTTGGAAAAGCCCTCTGAGTCCATCGAGTCTAACCATTGCCCAGCACTGCCAAGGCCACCACTGCCCCAAGTGTCTCCAAGTGCCACATCCGCATGCCTTTGAAATCTCTCCAGAAATGAATTTTTCCAGTATCCAACCTGACCCTCCTCTGGCACAACTCGACACTCTTTCCCCTTGTCCTGTCCCTTGTTCCCTGGGAGCAGAGCCCGATCCCCACCTTGCTCCACCCTCCTGTCAGGGAGTTGCAGAGAGCCAGAAGGTCTCCCCTGAGCCTCCTTTTCTCCAGGCTGAGCCCCCCCAGCTTCCTCAGCTGCTCCTTGGTGCTCCAGACCCTTCCCCAGCTCCATTCCCTTCCTTGGACATGCTCCAGCCTCTCAATGTCTTTTTTGTTATGAGGGGCCCAGAACTGGACTGAGGACCGGAGGTGCCTCAGCAGTGCCAGCACAGAGGGACGTCACTGCCCTGGTCCTGTGGCCACACCAGGGCTGGTACAGGCCAGGTGCCCTTGGCCACCTGGGCACATTCCTTTGACTTGTTATCATTGGAAGTATCTGTTATCCCCTGGTTTTCTCTGCCTTCTGCCTGCTCTGGCCCAGCAGCACTCAAGGAGTCATTTTGGATGGTTTAACACCCACCCTCCAAACACACCTTGTGTCAGGATCTGTGTCTGCTCTGATCAGGGGAGAAAACAGACCTGAAGGGTCTGTGCTGCCTCCTCACGGCTTCTCCTCCGCACGCTCAGGGCAGAGCAGGACTGTGGTGTTAGTTGTTACAATTATTATAAAACCATTGATAAACATCAGTCCTGAAAGAAGAGCACTCTAGGAAAGAAATCCAGGTTTTCTGCAGCATCTGTAGTGATTTGGTCATTGATTTTCTGGAGCAAAATGTTTAATTTGATGATATTTCAGTGTCCTGTATATTTGTGATTTATTTGTCAACAAGATGAGCCAAAGGCAGATTTATTTGTAATAGTTCTAAGGATCCTGTAACATGTTTATTTGATGAAGTGCAATGGATATAAAGGAACTTCAGCCATGCTTTATAATGCACAAAATTAATGGAATTATGGATGGAAGTAGATGAGCTTTGAGGCTCATAAATGAGCTGTGGGTTGGAACTAGATGGGCTTTCATAGAACCATAAAATATGCCGAGTTGGAGGGGACCCATCAGGATCATTGAGTTCAGCTTCTGGCCCTGTGCAGAACACCCCAAGAAATCTAAGTGGGAATCCAAGTATACAAAAAAAGGGGAAACCCTCCCCCGAACAGCTGTGAAGTCAAAGCCAAACCCTTCCATGATTCTGTGCTTCTGAACAAATGTCTTGCAAAACACGTAAAAGTTAAAAGACCTTATCTTTAAACATTCACGTTCATACAATTTAGTTATAATCTCATAATTTTAGTGTATGGCATCCATAGAAGCCGGAAATTAAAAGCATCCTTTTACATAGAAATCCTTGAATTAGACAGTGTCCATAAGATTAGGGATCAGCCGTGGTAGTCCTTGTTTGGAGCAGTCTCTGACAGTAAGACCATACCCCCTCTTCCCTCAGAGTGACAAATGTTGATCCTCAGTATGAGGTGGCAAATGTTTATGGCCTGTCTGCATGAGGGACCTGTCTCCTCCTTTTGACTTCCCTTTTAATACTGATTAGGAGACAGATTGTTCACAGGCTACTCGAGCCAGGTCCCTCTTGGGGTGAGGTGATGGCTCAGACCCAACCAAGATTCCTGCTGCTTGAATTTGCAGCTTCATTTCACCTGGGACAGTGCCTGGATGAGCCCACGGGGGTTCCTGGAGCAGCAGAGTGTTATGGATGAGATAATAAGCAACTTCTGAAAGTGATTAAGCAAAGGTGGCATAGCTAGGCCAGGCATGCCAGCATCATGATGTGATCATTCTTTACCCTTTGCCAGTCTTTGATGGATTATTTTAATGGTTTCAGAAGGCTTTCCATACTGGAAACAGCAGGCAGATCGTAAAGCCCAGGAATTCCAGAGCCTGTGGAAGGTCAGCACTGCCTTTGCTGGCTGCATGGTCTGATACTCTCAGGCATATGGTGGGACTCTTGAGGATGGTCCTGTGGAGGGCCCTTGTGGGTCCCTTCCAGCTCACCACATTCTGTGACTGTGGCAGTTGTCACCGTGCCCGCTACAAGCACACTCATATCCATTCCCTGACCTTTTATCTCCAGCAGGGAAGTGCTGTGAGCCATGAGGAACCTGGCAGCCGTGGAAAACCCTTGAAGCTTTGCCAATAAATTTTAATAGATGGGAGTTAAAGCTTTTCAGTGTTTCAAATGTTGTTTTCAGTCCTTGATTAGCAATTCAGCCCCGCTCCTCATCCTGATACGTGCTCGTTTGCATAACCCGGCCTAGGCTGGCACTTCTGTCTGTCTCGGCTGAGGTGCTGGAGCAGCACTAAGACACACATTTCCAAAGCTCATCTTAAGCTCTCACAGAAGTCAGAGCTTATTTCAAGTCTGGGAGTGCAAGCACTGAATATTTTAGAAATGGGAACCCATGTGCCTTCAGCAGCTGGTTTTTGGGTTTGGAGTTTGGTGGGGGCTTTTTTAAAATGTTCATTGGCATCAGCAGTCTCTTTCCTATAAAATTATTTTGGATTCTGCCCACTGATTGAAGCCTTTCCAGTTTGGTCAGAATGACCTTTGTTTGTTGTAAGTTGAATATATGTTGCTTTGTGCTTGATAGTTGAGTGAGAGTTTTATTAGTCCTGTGAAGTGAATGATGCTGTAGGGTTAAGATTAAACCCAAGGCTTGTTAATTTGTGTGTTCTGAGACCTTTCACCCTACAATGGTTGCTGTACCTTCTGTCTTCTAGTTTTAGCCTGGAGAAAAGGAGGTTCAGGGGGGACCTTCTTGCTCTTTGCCAGTCTCTGACAGGAGGGTGGAGCCAGGAGGAGGTCAGGCTCTGCTCCCAGGGAACAAGGGACAGGATGAGAAGAAACAGTCTCAAACTGTGCCAGGGAGGTTTAGGTTGAATATTAGGGAAGATTTCTTCATGGAAAGGGTTATTAAGATTGGAAGGGGCTGCCCAGGGCAGTGTTGGAGTCCCCATCCCTGGAGGGATTTCAAAGGCATGTGGGTGTGGCGCTTGGGGACATGGGTCAGTGGTGGCCTTGGCAGGGCTGGGGGAATGGATGGATGGATTCACTGGTCTGAGAGGACTTTTCCAACCTAAACCACTCTGTGATTCTCTCCTGCAACTCAGCGATCAGGAGAGAGGGGGGAGTGATCCAAAATTATCAATATGATATTTAAGCCCCCTGGAAATGCTATTTTACGGACTGATACAATTAATCAATAGAATAAAGGTACCTGTAACATTCTTCATAATGGACTTGTGATGAACTCAAATATTTGTTCATGTAAGAATTTAAATGACCTCAAAACTAATCCTCAGCCTATAACTGTTCCCAAAAGCCTTTGTTCATTGTGATGATTTCCAAGATTGCTTCCAGTTTCACAGGTTTTAAAAATACACTTCCCAGTTTTGGAAGGAGGAAGTTTTCTTGTAGGACAAGTGAAATCACCATAAAAGGCTTGTTATCAAGTCTTATGGGTTCACTGTTTTTAATTTAACTTGTTACATCACAGGAGTGTGAATTAATTAAACTTCCTATTCATATATGTAGGATCTATTTTAGCTGATGAATCTCTGAGACAAAGGTTGGAGATGCGTCAGCATCTCCTCTGCCTCTCTGAGAGGAAAATAAATGCAGTTAAAAAGAGCTGCATGGAAGGGAAGACATCAATGACTGTGCCCTTCATCCTCCTGGACAAAGAGCTCCCTGAAGGGAGACTCTTCATCAGGGGACACACTGTGATCATCAGCCTTGGGGGACACTGAAGCTCCTTTGAATGTTCTAATTCCCTCTCGAGCTCAATGAATGTGTCTTACCCTCTGTAGAGTCGCAATTAATGAGAAACGTGCAGCCCTGGTCAGCATTTCTGAGCATCTTGCAGTGCTTTTAATTGACTTATCCAGCATCTGGTGTGATTTGATGGCCCTGGCTGGCTGTCCTTTGGTCTCTGCCCTCTGATTGCTTTTTTTCCTGCTAACAGCTCACATTTGAGGTTCAATCTCTTGCAGCTTCATTAGGAAGAAATTAACTTCTGCAGGAACAGAGTGGTGGAAAATGTATCTTTGGATCTTCTCCTGGTGCAGGAGGACATTCTGTCAGGGCTGGTGCTTCCAAGTGCTGGTCTCGTTAATCCCCTGCACAGCAGGTCAGGAGAGGAGCTGCTTCCTGCAGGAGATGTGTCACTGCAGTGACTGCACACAGAGCAGCTTCTGGGTTGACTCTTCACTTCATATTCTATTTTTATTCCAAATGTTGTTATACCCCAAACAAATATTGCTGCCTGCTCTCCCAGAATCCCTCTGCAGCACAGTGGTCCAGGGAGCAGCTGGACCACTCCAGGGACTCCTGCCTGATGTTTTTAACTTAATTTTAAATTTTGTCTTGGTTGGGAGGGACCTCAAAGCCCACCCAGTCCCCCCTCCTGCCATGAGCAGAGACACCTTCCACTATCCCAGGTTGCTCCAAGCCCTGTCCAACCTGGCCTTGGGCACTTCCAGGGATGGGGCAGCCACAGCTTCTCTGGGTAACCTGTGCCAGGGCCTCACCCCTCTCATGGCCAAGAATTCCTTCCCAATATCTCATCTAACCCTGCCCTCTGTCAGTGGGAAGCCATTCCCCCTTGTCTTGTCCCTCCAGACCCTTGTCCAACTCTCCAGCTCTCTTGGAGCCTGTTTAGGCACTGAAGGTTTTATAAGGACCTTTGCCTGTGCTATGAGGTCTCCCTGGCTCTGCATCAGCCCTTCTCACTGCGTCCCACCTTGGAGTCCCTTACTGGGCCAGGTCAAGGTGGATATTGGGATTCTTTGCCCTCCAGTAGGACACTGTTTGGCCAAGCAGGAATGGACCTGGTTTGCTGTTCCCTCTCACCCCACCAAGGGCTGTCACTTGCTCTCTTTGTTGTTCTCAGCTCAGCAGATTTTAAATCACTTGCATTGAAATGATTTCATGTCTTAAGTCTTTGGGAGAAGAGATGAAGTGACAAAAGGTCCCAGGCTGGGCCCTGGATTAAGCCCTGCTGTGGCTGTAGTGGTTCCCACTCACAATTAGGCTTCTTTCCTAAACTTTCCTGTGGTGATTTCCAAGCTCTTTAGTGTAATACACCCATTTCAAGCACCCTCAGCTCTCAGTCAGAGCTGGGCAGTGGTAAATCTGATGCCTGCTGAATGTGTTGCTGTCCCAGTGATTCTGTTCCCCGCAATCCCACTAATCCCATCAGAAGGAATGTGTCAGCCCAGTTTGACGCTGCAGTTTTTGAGACGCACGTGTGCTGGCATTAAAGCTGCTGTAATTCTCTCTAAATAATGTTGTGTTTTGCTGATTCCATTGCCCTGTGCAGGATCAGTGTCAAGCTGACAGGCCTGGAACTATTCTGATTATCCCATTTACTCCATTAATTTGGAGCAGAAGCTGCCTGCTTCCTTCTAATTCCCCTTACCAAGGATGTGCAACATGTCACAAAAGTGTTATTGTGGTTCTACCTTTGGTCGACTTATTGGTGGCCTTAGAACACAAGACTTTTCTTTTGGAAACGAAGGCAGGATAAAAAGTAGAGATGTGCAAAGAAGATTGGCCTGGTGATTCTTGCTGAAATAAACGCCCATAAATCCATAAAAGTTCTCATTAATCCAATGCTAGAACCATCTACATGGCATCAATATATTCACTGCTCCAAGAAGTGATGAGTTGATTTTACTTCTTGATTTCTTCCTGAAATACTGGCAGTGAGCAGCCAAACGACCATTTGGCCTGAGCTCTTCTGAATCCTATGCAGAAAGCAAGATAATTCCTGCAGAATGGGGAAAACTCTGCTTATCTGGAATATAATCACAGCTAGAATGGCTTTTTTGTGCTGGAAACCACCCCAGGCTCACCTGTCTGCACACCTGCTGCACAGCCTGGACCTTGCTTTTCCTGGGATGATTTAACACACCACAAATCTCTTTCAGGATTCACCCAGGAGTAGTGAAAGGGATAATATTTTATGGTAACATGTAAAAAAAAGTAACATTATTTACAAATTTTGACAGGCAGTGTTTGCTTATTTACAGAATCCTCTTTGCTTATTTACAGAAATAGTTCCTCAAAACTCAGCACTAAAGGAAGGAGCAGCAGCTCCTGAGCTGCCATTTGAATCTAGAATTTTTTTGTTGGCAATTTAGTTGTCAGAGAAATATTACCGTAAAATATAATTTTTCTGTATATGAAGGACTATGAAATAAAGTGGCTTTTGGGGCCGATTGTCTATGCTGGCCTTGCACTGTGGGAAATTGGTATTTCCTCAGCTGTTGGTGGCTCTTGCTTATCTCCTGAGCCACTGCCAGATCTGCAAAGTAAGGAAATCTATTTTAAGAAAGGGAGAGAAATCCCCAGTGCTGTTCAGACTATGGAAATATCTCCCAGTGAACACGGACTGTGCTGAGGTGTTCCTGCTAAATTTGTATTTAATAATGTAATGTGGCAATGAATTTCCTCACTCTGGAGATCCTGGGAGGTCGCACCAGGCAGAGGGTGATTTGGAGCTGCAGAACTGTCCCTGTGCCAGCTGCCCCAGGCCACTGGCAGTCCCTCTGTGCCAGCTCAGTGCTGGCAGGACACAGGCAGTGTGTTCTCCCAGGCTTGAGTGGGAACCTGAGTCAAGCTCTTTTGAGGAAATCCTGGTTCTTGGAGTGACTGAGAACAGCCAGCCCTGAGCTGAGCACCCATCCCTTCCTCCAGCTCTATTTCATGCCCTGACCTCCCCTTCCAGAACCAGAAACATCCTTTACACACCCACTGAGTGTTTCACCAGTGCTGTCAGGGGGAAATGACATTAGGAGAGAGTAAAGTAATTCTCCTCTTGGATCTGACCCAAAAATTGTAGTTGGTGCCTGTGATCTGCGTAAGGACTATGTCAGGAGGTTGGAGTGAAATCTCATGTGACAGGTCCATGTGCGCATCCACAGCCTTGGCCTGTTTCCAGGTCTCTGAACCAGCCTTGAGCTGCTGCCTCTCCACTGCCTGTAATGGAAGCAAAGTGGACCATTAATATTTAACATGGAGCTCCATCTTTTTTTTGACTGACTGTTGGAGTTGAAAAGGAAGGTTTTGTTGGGTTCTTTTTGTTGGAGAATATTGGCCAATGCATTGGGAACAAGCAGTTTCTCAGGTTTCTGGTCTGTTGCTGGGATGGAAGGAAAAGGAGAAGCCAAAGATGAGCATGTGGAGAAGGAGCTGCCGTTATTCCATGTCGGAGGAGCCGCTGAATGGAGCTGCTGAGCGGATGTGGGGATGCAGACACGCAGAGCCTTAGGCAGGGACTAATGTTCAGTCAGTGTTTCGCATCAGTGACTTAAAATGGGCTGTGCAGGGTTGATACAATAGTCAGGAATTTCCCTTAGAAACTAGGAGCCTTGCAGGGTATGCTGGGAATCTGTGCTGGATATGTTGGGGATTGGACAGCCAGGGACATGGTGGGATTTTGGGGTGTCCTGTTCAGGGTGGGAGTTGGACTCGATGATCCTTTGGGTCCTTCCAACTCAGGACATTCTGTGGTTCTGTGATTCTCTGACCCCAGGGAATGGCCTGAAGTTGTGTCAGGTTTAAGTTGAAGAAAACAGTTCTTCCCCCAGAGAGTGGCTGGGCACTGAACAGGCTCCCCAGGGCAGTGGGCACAGCACCAAGGCTGACAGAGCTCAAGGAGCATTTGGATGATCCTCTGGGGCACCTGGTGTGACTCTTGGGGATGGGCCTGTGCAGGGTTAAGGGTTGGACTCGATGATCCAGCTCAGCACATCCTTATTTGTTCCATTGGTTGACTTGACCCCACTGGACACCGCACTCCTAAAGAAGCTCCCTGGGATCAGCCTGCCTGGAGCAGAGGCAGTGAGACCTGACAGAGAGCTGAGGCTGTGCTGCCACATCTCTAAGATCAGATCCCTCCTGGTGCCTGTTGGTCCTGACATCCATTTTTAATAGAATTTCAATAGATGACAGGCAAATTTCATCTTGGATTGGCCTCATTTTTATCCCATTAAAATATCCTTGACTGCCATAACAACCAGAAGGTTGTCAGTTTATCCTACCAGAATGTTCCCAACATGTCTGTGGGCAAATATTATCCTCAGTAGTGTGAAAGTAGACAGGAAAAAACACAGTTGTTTTTGGGACAACTTTTCTGTCCCTGCATGATATGAGAGCCATTGCCTTAAGGTATCACCAGGGGCTAAAAACACCGCATAAACCCAAAGGTTTGACAGCTAAAAGGTTCTTTCTGCACTTTAAAAAGGGCTCATATAATTCCCACTACTATTAGTATGAAGTTAAGTATGGAGGATGCACAGGAAAGAAATTGCAGAACTTCAAAATAACATCTTTAATATGAAAATGAATATAAAGTTATCCATGTCTTTTAATTCTTAAGGGACTTAGTTATAAAAATATTTTTTGTCCTTTCCAATGTTTTTCTGGTTACAATGTGAATTTCTTTAAATATTTATATCTAAATAAGGAAATATAATTATGTGATATGCAAGTATATAAATATAAAAGACATTTATAAGTACCTCATATACAAGCATATAAATACAAATACAGAAATTCATAAATATAAATATACACATATAAATGTAGAAACATGCAAAAATAGATAAATTTAAATATGTAAACGTGCAAACATGTACTAATATATCAAATCCAGAGTAATTTACATATATAAACATGCAAATATACACAAATATATAAGCTGAGATATTTAAATATGTAAACAAGCAACTATATAAAAGGATTGTTGTTTTGTCATTGTGCCACAAATGGAAAGGGCCAGAAGATAATTCTGTAAATTAAAAATACATAAAAAAAGGAAAAAGAAGTCAGGCTGGCTGTGTGATTATGTGGCTTATTCTGCTACAAAGTGATGTACTGATGATAAAAATGAAAGCAGGGATAAATCATTGTAGTAATTTTATAACAGAAGTTTAATCAGACAGCTGTGGACTACAAAGTAATTCTCTTTTCCTTATTTGGGATATCTGACATGATCATTCCAGCTCTGAGAGATTCAGGGTAACCTCCCTGGCCTTTGGAAGGTGGGACTGGGAGGCAGGTGGGATGCTCTGTTGCAGAAGGTCCTCTGTTGCTGTTTCCAGCTGCTGAGAGGCTCTTCTGGTCCCACCAAGTTTGTGAGGGAAGTGTGTGGTCAGATCCTGTGGAATCTCAGCCAGTCTGGTACCAGAGAGCCCATAAACATGAGGCTGCTGTTGTTGATACGTGGGGGGTTGTTGCATTTACTGGGGATACAGTGTAGGGTGGCCAAGAAAGTAATGGAATCAAAATCAAATGGGCAAACCTGGAAGAATAATCTGTCCATGGTTTGCTTCCGGTACAGATACTCCCTGGGATTATTGAATGTGTGTCTGGAGTGTGTCTGTGTTTCTTCTAATTTTCTGCTGTATTTTGAGGAGAGAAGGAGCATCAGAAGGGCAGGGGAGGTGTAGAGCTGGAGGGTTAGTGAAGTCCCTGGATGTGGCACTGGATTGTTCCTCCCTTGGTTGGGAACCATGGTCTGGTCCCAGACAGGGCTGAAGGACAGCCCTGGAATAAAATCACAAACAGATTCCAGAACTTTTCACTGGGAAGTCACAAGAAATAGCTTCCCCAAGGACAGGATGGTTTATTCTTTGTTTTTTTTCTGGTCATTAGCAGTGATATTTAGGGTTAAAACGGGCCTCGAGTGATTTCATGCACCCAAACCATGGTCAGTTGATAATTCACATTCAGGCTAATTCCCCTCATTTTTGGAGTGCATGAAAAAGGAAGATTATATTAAATATAGTTTTCTTAGGCTTTTTCTCTCTATGCTTTTTAAACAACTCTTAAGTTTTAGCTCCATACACAAAGTGCCACCAGGCTTCATTAGCCCGTGGGAGGTTTTGGTGGCAGAAACAAGGGAGCACTGTCAGACTTGGAGTGATGATTCCATGATGTATCTCCTGTGTCAGTGGGAACATCTGTACAGTAGGGAAGAATGTCTGTACTTTGGAAATGGGAGTAATGAAGTGGAATTACCGAGATGGAAGAGTGATTCCAGGGGAAGCCGCATCCATCTCTGCAGTGACAAATGTCTCCCTTAACCATAGGTTGGACACACTCACTGGAGAGCTGTAGTGGGATGATGAACAAAAGGAGCTGGTCAGAGTAGAGGAGTTTTTCTTGCTTTTTAGGAAGAAAGAAGTAAAAAAAAAATAAAAAGAGAGAAGAAAGAAAGACAAAAGGACTGTCTAGTAACGGCTCGAGGTCTGTATTTTCCCCTTTCCTTCAGTGAGATTTGGTTTTCTACAGACAGTTGTACTTTGCAGGTTTTTAATTAGGTTACTTAACACAGAATAAGCCCCTGAGAGTATCTTGAGGTGAAGACAGAGAGAAATTAACTGGTGGTGATACACCAATAGAAAATATTCTGTGAAATAGCTGGAATACAGATACTACAATGATTGTAGTATCCAGATCTTCCCCCAAGATCTTCCCCAAAGCAGTGAGCATGGGCAGTCAGTTCAACCTTGGATTTCTAAGCTGAGCATAAAAGGTAAATATTGTTAGTGCAGCAGAATTCCCTGAGAATTCCTTTGGGCCTCTTTCCTGCTAATCCAGTCCAAACAGTGGTAGGCAGAATTCCTGCCCTGGAAGTGTCCAAGGCCAGGTTGGATGGGGCTTGGAGCAAACTGGGATAGTGGAAGGTGTCCTGCCCTTGGCATGGATGGGCTTTAAGGTCCCTCCCAACCCAAACCATTCCACGATTCCATTATATCCCTTCACATTGCAGCAGCATCCTCTGACAGTAAGTTCTGTGGAATGAACTAACACAAAAATGCCTTTTTAATATTCCTTTTAGGAGCGACACCTGAATTTCATTAGAATTTTATAGAGAACAATTGCATTTGCACTTGCTTCAATGAGACACTAAGGCTGGTTTAATTCTGATTTGCACAGTGCCCAGAAAGGTGCCTGTCCCAGTAGCAGAGACCCTGGTTTTCCCCACAGCTGAGTCTGTGCAGGCTGTGGAATTCTACTGCACTTTGACTGTGCTGGGTTTTCTGGCAAATCCAGAGGCCTGATGCACCTCACTGAGTATCCAGAGGGAATCCCTGATGTTATTTAAGTGTGTATGTGCACTTTTCCCAATTTTTAGCAGCTTGGCAGCTACTGAATAGACACCAAGGGACATATTTTCAACCTGGTCTTTAACCTCTATCTATAAAACCCACAGTTACTTCTCCTGAAAGACATTTTTACATGCAAGTTGGGTAATTAGGAATTTAATCACCCTTTCTCCAGTGAAAAGAATGTTTTCTGCACAGAAAAATAGCAAGTTGAAAGGGTTCATCCGAGAGAACAATTTGCAAGGCTTCATTCTAGAGAGCAATTTGCAAGATTGATAGAGAGTCTGAAATGACTTGTTTGCCTTAAAAATAACTGGATGGGAAATCCATTGAAAGGAATTTTTGCCAGGTGTTCAGGAGAAAGGAGCCAAGCCAGGGCAAGGCAGTGAACTGCAGAAATGCCCTTGTTTTACCCCCCATCACACACATCTGTCTCAGATTTCATAGGCCTGTCCCAGCTAACCCAGAGCTGGGCAAAAAGCTTTCAGAATCAGAATTGAATTATTTCAGTTTGTGGAACTCTCACTGATATAAAGTCCCTATTTTCTGACCTTTTAAATGAGAGACACTCAGAGATTTGGGGTGAAAGATATTGATTCCAGCACTTATTTCCAGATAGAAAAGATCCAGAATCCTTGATTCCAGGACAATGGGCTTGTGTGTTTTCTGGGAACTTGGGAGCACCTGAGTTTCTCGTGGCAATATTAATGAGCTGGCTGTGCAGATGAGTTGTGTTAGAGATGAGTTGGGTTAACTCCTTGTTTTGGTGTTTCAGAGCAACTGTGGGACTTCCACAGATGTTGAAAGTTTTGCCTAAAAAGTGGCAGCGTTGTTTTGTTTGTGGGATTATGCATAAAATTCATACTGACTTGATATTTGGGCAAGATCATTCTAAATAAAAGCAACTTCACCTTAGTTATTTCAGAAATATGGCCAATGCATAAATCCAGAGGCAGTAACTTTGGAATGTGAGGTTCCCACATTGAACTGTCCTTCACGTTCCCTTCCCACAGAGATTCTGTGGCAATATGAAACAGTGAGAAAAGCTTCATTTAATTCTTAAATATATTTCAGCCCTGGCATATAATCTATATATTTATATTCTCTGGTTAATCTATATATTTATAGTCTGGGTTTTGTGCTGTTAGGAGTTTCCTGTCCTTAAATGTATCACTGCATTCACTCAACTGGTGGTTTTATGTTGAGCTGCCCTTAAAGTCAGTGACTGGTGTTTAGGGAAATCTTTATTCCTTTCTGTACCACCATGAGAGTGTTGGGAGCCAACTGGAAAAAAAATAGAATGTGAACTGTGAAGGGTGAATTGTGGATGATTTTCCTACTGGAGAGATTTGGGATTGTTCAGCCTGGAGAAGAGAAGCTTCAGGGTGACATAATCATGGTTTTCCAGGACCTGAAGGAACAGGAAACATGGAGAGAGGCTATTTACAAGGGCCTGCAGGGATAGGACAAAGGGGGATGACTTTCCACTGCCAGAGGGCAGGATTAGATGGGATATTGGGAAGGAATTGTTCCCTGTGGGGGTGGTGAGGCCCTGACACTGGTTGCCCAGAGAAGCTGTGGCTGTCCTTCAGGTGTCCGAGGCCAGATTTGACAGGGCTTGGAGCAACCTGGGATAATGGAAGGTGTCCCTGCCCATGGCAGGGGGTGGAACTGGAACCTAAAGGTCCCTTTCAACCCAACCCCAGTCTGGGGTTTTATGAAACATTTCTATAGCATGATAAAATCTACTGAAAACATGATGTAGGTCAGGTGTGTAACAGCGGGAGAGTAAATCTTGCTGCTTCAATGAGACACTGAGAGAACTCCACAGAAGGTCCCATCCCAGATTCCTTCTCATGGAATTAAACCCCTCCTAAGAGTGCGTGAGAGTGGCTGGAATTGCTGCCTCCCAGCCCTTTTTTAGGGATGTACAAGCCTTGCTTACATTTGCTGGAAATAAACCCACAGTATGATTCATATGGAATATGAATAATCTATATTTAGGTTACTTACCATGATCCTCATTTCCCAGTGTAAACCTGGTAGGGCCATAAAAGAGTTTTAGGAAGATGATCTCAGGAACATCCAGATTGTGGTAAAAATACCTGAGGTTTCTGAAATACACTTCCAGACATGCTGCTTGTGTGAGTTTTCAGATGGGTTTTGGTTTTGCAAACTTTTCTGAACTTTTAAGTACCTTGAATTAATATATTGGTCAAAAGAGCCTGGAGCCCCAAAGCAAAGAGGCTTTGGAAATATCCCAAGTATCCCCACTGCAGAATAAGCCTCGGTTGGCCAGAAGGAAATGTAACAAAAAGCAAATATCCAAAGGAAATCAGCACTTGCTATTACTAAGAATCATGGAATTAGTTATTTTTCCAAGTCTGAACCCTGTGAAGAATGGGGCTCATTGACAGGAAACTCAGTTTCACTCAATCATGTTAAACTTTGTCTTTTCTTTAATTACATCTTCCATTTGAAATTTTAGGTAATAATGACCACGAAGTCTTCTTTTTTAATTATTATTATTTAATGTGGCAAAACAAGCTATTCATGTGAAACAGTGGAATTGATTCTGCTGCACTGGGGTGTTGACTGTTTGCAGATAAATTCCATTTCTGTGTCTGACAAGATGAGTCTCCAAACTCTTTGAATGGAAATGGCAATGAAACTTCTGGTAATGGAGGAAATTTGGGAATCACTTTCTGATTTACAGGGATAAACTAAGTACTGTTCCCCAGGCTGGAATCCTCTCTCAGATAGTCTTTATAGATGCAAATGTTTTTCTTCTTTGAGATTAAATGATAGGTTAAACAAATATCACCTCTTGGGTACAGAATGGTACGGAGTTCACTCTGTATGTGCTGTTTCCACTGTCATCTGAGATTGCAGTGCCTTGCTGTGGTTTGAATCATGGAATTGTTTACATTGGAAAAGTCCTCTAAGACCATCAAGTCCAACCATTCCCTCAGCACTGCCAAGGCCACCACTAACACATGTGCCCACGTGCCCTAAATTATTCTTCACATTTTCCCCAAATTTTGAGTGTTCCTGTTGGAACTTAAGTGTGACATACCACTTTGAGAGTGGCTTTCCAAGAGTTTGTGTTTGATTTACTGGGAAATCCATTTTGATACATTATACAGAGTTTTCTGTCTCCTTTTGGAAAGTCACGATACCTAAAATAGAACATTCATCCCATTGATGCATAGAAGAAATAATATCCTATTCCAGTAATGAGATTGGCTCTCTTGGATACAAAGTTTCTTGCCTAAAATAGCAGTGAAATAATGAAATATGGATTTATACTTTGTAAATATTCAACCTGGCAATTGCCAGAGTGCTTTAATAAATGTGACCCTTCGGTTCTACAGGGAAGCTGTCAGAAAGTTGGTTTTCTAGGACGAGGGGCGGCATGGGGGAGAAGAGAAGGACGGAGAATGGAGAGAGAAAACCTTCAGGAAGGAAGGAATGGGAGTATTCCAAACTGGATACGTGGCAGTCAGATCCTCACCTGGCGTAAGACAGTGTGTGAGCAGTGAGCTGCAGTACCTAGAGCAGAAATGCAAATCCAGACTCTTCTCCAGTTTGGAATGTTTTGACAGTTTTATTGATAATTAGAAATAGTGACTCTATTTCACAGTGTAGGTGTGAGTTTCTGGCAGGGCTGTTCTATGGGAATTTAGGCAGGAATATCCTTTTCCTTGAAGCTGCTTGTCCATTCCATGCAGGTTCATTCCAAAAGGTGGTTTTAGCTGGAGGTTTTGGAATTGGGCTGTTCAGTGGTGAGATCCATTCGTGGAACCATCCCAGGAGGGTCAGATCCACAGCACTGGGGGCTGTCCTTGGATTCTTCCCTGCACTCCAGCTCTGGGGGAGAAATGATTTTTAAGGTGTGAGTAAGACTATGAAGAAGTGAGAGAAAAGGAGTTTCACTATTATTAGTCCTGCAGTTATGTAAGAAGTGCTTGGTTACGAAAGAACGAGACCCTGCCATGCTTCTAAATCTGCGACAATTCCTGATGCTCTCAAGTGAACCCCATCTGTACTTCTCACTTCATCCAGAGGAGATGGGTTTGCAGGAAGAAAAACATTTTTTAAGTGTTTTTGAAATCACCAGGAAGGGGCACTCAGAGCTAGCCCTGCCACAGCCTGCAAGGGAAGGGCTCGGCATTGTGGGGAAACGATTCATGTCCTGCTCACTCTGGCTTGTCTTAAAGGCTCTAAGTCAAGCTTAAAAAGCAAACAGTTTATTCTGGAGGAGAAATGTTTTCAAGTGGAGGAAGACTTGGGCCCTTTGGAATATCTTTTTGAACAAAATTCATGTTCACTGCTAGTAACTAGTGGTGGTGTGACGTGTTTTCAGGCTCTACATCCCTCCAGGTGATTTATGTTCTGAGGAAGAGACTTGTTTATGATGCCACTGGAATTATTTTCTCCAAATATGCATTTGTGATATCCAGAGGGTAAAAAAATAATGGTGGCATTAATGAGTTTTCAAGTGGAAATCAGTGAAGCCCTCGCGGGTTGCTGAGGTACAGGCTGAACTGGGTAAGGGGGGTAGAAACTCTGTCTTTTGGAGGCAATATCAATGTCTTGGACCATGTTCAGACATTTTTAGAGATAAAAACAGCTAGAAATCAGGCTTTTATATTTAAATATAGCTGCTACTTGCAGAAAGAGGCCCTATATCATTTATCCCACTATCCCAACTTTAGCAGACAAATGGATTGGACTGGTTTCTTGTTTCTTATTTTATCCCTTCCTAAAACCTTAAGGAAAAGTTAAATTCCAAAGAGATCTGCTTTGCTGCCACACTGAACTGGTGGTTACTTGTCTGAGGCTGATTTTCTAATGCTACATCTATTCCTCCCTGCTTTATAGACAGAGCAGCATCAATATCCATAACTAAGCTGAATAATTTCCAGGACATCCACACACTTTGAGTTGTTTATAAATTGTCTGGATGAAGCAATTGATTGATTTATTTTTTTCCAGGCTTCTGGATAATTTGTTTTGCTCTTGATTTATGTGGGTTTTTTTTAAATTTCAAGTTTTAATACATCTCAGAGCATCTCTTGAGGACCAATGAAAAAAATCACTTCTTTTTCTTACGTGTTGTTGGAGGAGTTCTGAACACTGTGGTGCCAAATGGGGAGGTTTTGCAGTGAGTAATTCTGAGGTTAAATTGTTCCTCTTCCCACATTTCTGAGGAAGAATTCTTAACTGTGTGATGCACAGATCTTTGAGTACTTGGTGGACTTTATTACTCTTTCACCTTGAATTTCAGAGAGCTCCTGACTCAGAGAGACCACACCAGAGTGACAATTAAAGACTGGGTGACACTGTGGTCATAAAAATGGGTAAAATTGAGGTTGTAAGGTCCTCTTATTTTAGGCAGTTCTTAACTTTGAAGTGCTTGATTTTCCAGCTCCTTTTGTGGCAGTTTTTGGGGGGATGTTGCAGGAGCATAATACGTGCTGTGCTCTGTGGGAACAGAGTGAAGGGGACCAGCCCAGGGCTCTGAGGCTGATTTTCAAATGCTTTCAAATATTATTGTTCCTGGTCATAGAAATGTTATTTAAAAGTCTTTATGAAAGCAGTTTTCCCCTGGGGGTGCTGTCTAAAGCAATGGTGTTCTGGAGTATAATGTGGACAGCCTTTATACAAGGCTTTTAGATAACATTGCTTTCCTTGCTGTCTTTATTCTAAAAATACTGAATAAACCCATTTCTGACGTGCTTTTTCCCCCTCTCTGAGAGGTTTCCTTGTCCTGGGTCACATCTGACTGGGGCTCTGGGTGGCTGGTACTGACTTGTGTCTCGTGCAGCTGCCAAGTGATGAGATTCAATCATGCAAGACAATAAATGAACAGGACTCATTGTTTAGTGTAAAGCTTAGTTTGGGGAGATTTCTATCTTTTTCTTTCAGTTCCATCTTGTTCAGAGTCACATTTGTCCCCACTGTGTTTGTGGCAGCACAAGACACCTTGTTGTTCTCATATTCCTCTTTTTCCTCCAAAAGATTGTGGATATTCCTCAGGGGTACAGCTAAACATTCTGTATTTAATAAAATATTTAATAATAAATATAATATTGAATAGAAATGTAATATTTAATAATAAAATATTTAGTAAAACAGCTAAATACTTTGCATTTCTCTGGGGAAGGTGCATTCAAGCCACAGCCTTCCATCCAGTTGGAGGAGAGATTTGGTTGCCTGGAAACTACATCTGGGTAAACGGGAATTTCAGATCTGAAGGAAATTCTGGGGTTTTTTTCGTTTTTTCCTTCTTTTGGATTGGAGCAAAACTGGAGAATTTCTTAGAAGCTGACTCAGAAAGTGTTCAGTTGAGACATTTCACTGCCATCTGATGCAGGTGCTTAATTCATAGTCTGATAGAGGATATAGAATATTTGCATGAAGAGGTTTTTTTTGGTATTTTGTTTTTGAAAGGTTAAAATGCCTTTTCTTGAATTTACTGAAAACTTTTACACCTCCAACTTGGGAAACAGAGCTCTTGCAGGAAAATATTTGGATGACAAGTTGCATTTTTGGCAAAATATTTTTCTCAATGTATAAATTGTTTAGCTGATATTTTTAGAGGGTTCTGCTTGTTTCTCTGAGTCCAGCTTTTGGCTTTCTGTTCACGCCTAAGCCAGTCCAGTGACTGTTTTTAATCGTTTCCTGTTATTTTTTCAACTGGTGAGCATTGCTTCTTTCTTCCCTTGTTTTTAGTGTCTAAAATTTGAGATCTACTCTGTCCTGACAGCTGCCATGTAGAGAACAGGAGAACAAGTATATAAACGGCCGTGGCTGGGAGGGCTTCTCTCCCTCTCCCTTCCTTGGAGTGCTCCAGGGTATGTGGGACACTTGGAGGTGCTGGGCTTTGGCAGGGAGCTTCCAAGGCTGTCACTAGCCAGGGACACCAATAATGTACTGTGGCAGGAAGCAGATTTCCCACTTGGCTCAGGAAATCTTGCAGTGGTGTTGTGGATATGCTTCCCCTGCTCTCAGGGCTGCTGCGGAGGGGATGTTCTCCATCAGGTCTGGGGCTGGTACAGCCATGGGTGAGTGTATTTGGTAGGAATTACAGAATCACAGAATCACAGACTATGCTGAGCTGGAAGGGACCCACAAGGATCATCAAGTCCAACACTCAGCCCCGCACAGGCCCATCCCCAAGAGTCACACCAGGTGGCCAGAGGATCATCCAAACCCTCCTTGAGCTCTGGCAGCCTTGGTGCTGTGCCCACTGCCCTGGGGAGCCTGTTCAGTGCCCAGCCACCCTCTGAGGGAAGAACCTTTTTCTGAGATCCAACCGAACCCTGCCCTGACACAACTTCAGGCCATTCCCTGGGGTCCTGTCCCTGGTCCCCACAGAGCAAAGATCAGTGCCTGCCCCTCCTCTTCCCCTCCCGAGGAAGCTGTAACTGCAATGAGGTCTCCCCTCAGTCTCCTCTCCTCCAGCTGAACACACCAAGTGCCCTAAGCCACTCCTCACACGGCTTCCCCTCAGGGCCCTTCCCCATCTCCACTGCCCTCCTTTGGACATTCTCTAATGGCTTTATATCTTTCCTATATTGTGGTGTCCCAAAGTGCCCCAATATTCCAGGTGAGGCCACCCCAGTGCAGAGCAGAGTGGGACAATCCCCTCCCTGGCCCAGCTGACGATGCTGGGCCTAATGCCCCCAGGACACAGTTGGCCCTCCTGGCTGCCAGGGCACTGCTGACTCATGGCCAACTGGCCATTGACCAGGACCCCCGGGGCACTTTCCTGGCACTGCTTTCCAGCATCTCATTCCCAGTCTGGCCGAACATCTGGGGTTTCCCTATCCCAGATGCAGAATCTGGCACTTTCCCTTGTTGAACTTTGGTTGGTGATTGCCCAGTGCTCTGATCTGTAGAGGTCAAACCCCCAGAGCTGGGCTCTGTTTGCCTCATGGACCTGAGGCAATGGAGATTTTCTTTTATGTCTTGAGCTTCATGATGTGCTTTTTCATACCTGCTCACAAGCTGAGTGAAGGGGATGGAGATTGATGCTTGGCACTGCTTTGACATTGTGCTGTACTAATATTAAATTGTGATGGAGAGTATATAGAGAGTTTCTAAATATAAATTACTGGAGAACTTCTCCTAAGATGCAGAATGACTCCTTCCCCCTCTCTCTGTGGCATTTTATTTCACCCTAATTAGTGATATTGACAAATTTATGTATGGCAGGTTTTTTCTTTCTGTATTTCTGTTGCTCCACTAAAAGGAAATCAATGAAATTTATCTTTCAGTCTCAAATGGACAAGGGGGAATGGCTTCTAAATGAGAGAGGGCAGGGTTAGATGGGATATTGGGAAGGAATTGTTCCCTGTGAGGGTAGTGAGGCCCTGGCACAGGTTGCCCAGAGAAGCTGTGGCTGCCCGATCCCTGGAAGTGTTCAAGGCGAGGTTGGACAAGCCTTGGAGGAACCTGGGATAGTGGAAGGTGTCCCTGCCCATGGCAGGGGGTGGAATTAGATAATCTTTAAGGTCTCTCTGAACTCAAACCAATGTGAGATTCTGCAATATGATTGTATAAAATATTTGTTGTAATAACTTCTCCTTGGTGTGTTTGTGGTGTCAGGACAGCAGAACTGGCCTACTGGAAAGATTAACTTTATTTTTTTTAAATTTTAAGTTATTTTCCTTGGCTTCTTGCAGTTTCAAATGAACTGCTTAGGCTGGGCCTTTGCTGAGGGTAGAAAGTGTAATGAAAAGCACCCCAGCTCTGAGCACAAGCATTGCTGCAGTGACTTCATTCAAAGCAGGCTTTTCAAAGCAGGTGCTGACCTACTTGCTTTAAATTGGGTCCTTTTTAACTGTAGTTAATTAAAATTTATTCCCTTTTTTTTAAGTAACCCGCTACATGAAAGACCTTTGTGAATCAGAAGGGTCACTACCTGCAAATCTGAGCTACAGGAATAACGACCAAGTCGATGCTCCACCTTTTCCTCAATAAATTTTTATATTCTTGTATTCAGAGCTGTTTAGTCAATGTACTTGTGATCCTGAAAGGGTGCTCAGCAGCACTCACTGATTTTCATTCTGAACAAAAAGGAGGAAACCTTTGAGAATGATTTGAATGAATTAACTGCCAGTGCAGCCCTTAGTACTGAACAGAACACCTGGAAAGTGCTAAATTCCAAGTATTTTTAAGACTTCCCTGTTCATTTTAAAACAAATGTCACTCTCAGTTATGTCAGATAAGATGTGCTGGAATAAATTCGTACAGATTTACACAAGTGCAGCTGAGAGAAGGGCCCAGCTACCCAATAATTCCCATTTAATAGCTCAGCGATCCTGAGGCACCCTCAGGTGATGAGAGGGAAATCCCAAGGTCTCCCAGGTCACCCATGTCCTGGATCAGCTAATGAAAACTTGCTGTTCATTGAATTATTTCCATCTCAAAATGGAAGGGTTTGTCTTGTTTAATAGGCCTTAAATCTCCTTGAAAAGGTTGTATTGCAGTTAATTAAAATGCAGGCAAACAATGAGCAGCATCTGCATCTGTCTCAGGGCTGTTATTGTTGTGGCATTTGGAAGGGAAGCAGATGAGTTTGTTTGCAAAGCAGGCATTCAAAAGCCAATTAGGAAGGTACAAAATGAGCACTCAGCAGCAGGTAGCAATGCTGGAACAACCTTTCAAGAGCCTCAGGTGCTTGGAAGAAACTTTGTTCTTTAAAAATATAATCTATCTGCTGGTGGGGTTGTAGCAGTAGAAAGTGAATGTTTGAGCTTTTTTGAGCTTTGTTTTGAAAGATTTTCTTTTTCCTAATCACAGAATTATGGAATGGTTTGTGTTGGAAGGGACCTTAAAAATTAAGCAGTTCTACCCCATGCCATGGGCAGGGACACCTTCCACTATCCCAGGTTGCTCCAAGCCCCGTCCAACCTGGCCTTGGACACTTCCAGGGAGAGGGCAGCCACAGCTTCTCTGAGCAACCTGTGCCAGGGTCTCACCACCCTCACAGGGAAGAATTCCTTCCCAATACCCCATCTAACCCTGCCCTCTGTCAGTGGGAAGCCATTCCCCCTTGTCCTGTCACTCCAGACCCTTGTAAATAGTCTCCCTTCCTGTTTCTTGATGTCTCCTTCAGGTACTGGAAGGCCACGGTTAGGTCACCTTGAAGCTTCTCCAGGCTGAACAATCCCAATTCCCTCAGCCTTTCCTCACAGCAGAGGGGCTCCCTCCCTCTGATCACCTTGGTGGCCCCGTGTTTAAAATTTGTGAAACATCCTAGACGATTTTGGTGAATGTCTGTGGGGCAGGTCCATGAATTGCTCGGCAAAGGGAGCGATGTGAGAAAATCCACTTGGATTTTGGTGTAAACACGCAATAAAGGGAAAGAACTAGCAACAGATGTCAAAATGTGCCACGGGGAGTACAGAGGGAGGAGCACTTGGAACACCCTGAACTTGTGTCTGTGCTTTGCCATGTGGGCAATGGATGGATGGAAATACCAGAGCAAAATGTGGGCTGGGAATCGCCGGTTTACCTCATTTTGCTAATTGGGAGGATATAATTTTCTTGTGCTAACTGTTCTTCAAGATTCAAAACCTATTTCCTGCTGATCATTTACTGTTTTTTACTGTTTGAGGTTTTAGCACAGACTTCTAACCATTTATGTATTAAAGAACCTTCAGTGAAGAAATTTTTGCTGTTATAAAAAAGAGGAAACTCATGTTATGCCCAAACACTTGAGCTAAGGCTCTGTAATCCTTGCAGAATGAGGCATTTGCTAGAATATTTGAGAGTAAAACAGTTCTTAGACTGCAATGGCTCGATTTTTTTTTCTTGGATCGTGCTGAGGAAGCAGATTTTTACACTTAGCAGGATGGAATATAAAAAGCTCCCTCTCAGACAGAATATCTATTGCATTAATACGGTCTTCCCCGTGTCTTGCTTTCCAGGACAGTGAGGGGGCTTCCCATCTGTTCCACCTTGGGGCCACCATGACCTTCATTCTTGGGCAGTGCAGTGATGAACCAAGTTGTGAGTTGTCTGTGGTGAGGCCGAGGGGTTGTAAACCGCTTCCAGCTCTTGTGCTCCCTCTGTGTTGTTTTTTCACAGGGAAAAAGGGAATAATGCAAAAAATTCAAAGCTGTTCAAACCAACATTACCCTTTGTTCCACAACCACAGAGCCTGGTACAATAATCTACCTGTATGTGCTTTATCCAGTGATATAATTAAATTTGAATATCTGTCACATGGATCTTGTCAGAGTTTGGATATAAACTTATTCTCTGATTTATATAGTCCATTAGAAGTATGTATTGTAATTTAAAGCAAAATCATATTACAACAATACATCCAATACTGAACTAAATATGACTACTTTTTAACAGTACAGAATAAATTTAATTTAATGGTTTGAGATCATAATTTAGAGAACAGAAAGGGCCTCACCACCCTCACAGGGAGGAATTCCTTCCCAATATCCCATCTAATGCTGCCCTCTTCCAGTAGCACCTCACCGTCTGCTCTCTTGTGCTTAATTTCATGACACCACCTTGCAAATGTAGATGCTGCTTTGGCTTCCAACTCCTTTGTTCGTGATACTGTAGAGATGCAAAATATATCTTCCTAGAACAAGAAAGTTTTGACAGCACAGAAATTGATGTGCAGATGCTCAAGATTACGAAAGCTGTCAGTCAGGCCTGCTTAGAAATGCTCATCCCTATTTCTGGGAAGTGTTATGTGATTTTAGATCTGTGTCTTTACATCAAGAGCCACAAAATCCATTAAAAAGAGCATTTCCACCATAGGAAAGCAACCTGATCAAACCCACCTTTACTGTCTCACAGTCAGTAGGATTTGGGTCCCTTCCTGACCGTAGTCTCTCTTTTTAGAGAGGTAGAATTGCCTCAGACTTCTGAGGAAAATCCTGAAGTTCTCAAAGTTCAAGGTTCACGGCTAATTCTGAAAGGAAGATTTATTCTTAGGAAATGCAATAATTTAATTTATTTTTCTGTAAATATATTGATTTTTGTCTCAGTTCATTACTTGTCACTAGAAGTTCATAATAACATCTGATGTCAGCTGAGATTATCTGACATGGCATATGGATGTCATTGATAGGAAAGTCAAAATATTATCTTTATTTCATTCCATTTCATTTTTAAACAGCACAAATTGCTTCATTTTGCCTTATTTTTCCCATCAACATTTCTGCTGGTTTGTTATAATGAAACATCTTGACAGTTTGAATCAGAAAATATGAGCCACCTTGGGAGTCAATGGGAGGAAGAGCTGTTTTCATTAGGCCAGAAATGTTATCACAGTCTCACACATGGGTGTTAAAAACATCTGCTCCTCTAATTAGTTCACTGAGTATTTCATTTTTCTACATGACTTGGGCCGATCAGACACATCGTGCTGCGCTCTCTTACAGCTGAAACACTGGCAATCACAGAAAATGCATTTTAGACAAAGCCTGGATTTTGACACTGCTCTGGAAACTCTGCTTTGAAACAGGAATTCTGAGTTTCAGTGGCCTCAAACAATGTGCTCAAAACGTTCAAACAGGGAGATTTGAAAGGGGATAAATCTAATGTTCTGTGTGGTGACTTGCATGGAACTTAAATGCATTTGAGGTATAATTAATGCTTAATCTGGGTTTATTTTTGTGTTCCTGACATTTATTTGTACATATCCAATAATATATATCTCTCATAGATTAAAATATATATCAAGATGTTCCATTGTTGGAATATTGTTCAGAGTAGATTATGGGAAGTTTTGCTTCCCTTTTTCCTTGATAATAAATGACCAATTGCCTGTAATCTGAAACTGAGCCTGCAATGATGGGTGGCTTTGTCTTAGATCCTCCTTTCCTTTTAGTCATGACAAAAAGTTTTGTGTGAGGAATTCCTTTTGCATCTTTAAAGATGAGAGAACGGCTGCATCTCTTGATGTTGGACATTCCCATATAACATGTTTTAAAGAGAAAAAAAGTCCGCTAGGTTAGCAGGACTTCTTGAGATCGTGGGAGTCCAACCCACGCTGAAGCAGAGTCATCTGGTTGTCCAGGACCATCTCCAGTTGGGTTGGAGTTTCTCCAGGGATTGAGTCTCCTGGTTCTCCTGTTTGTGGAGACAAAGTCCAACTAAAACAAAGTGTTTTCCAGGGTTCAGGTGACATTTCATCCATGGTGAGGCAGATGCTCCAGTGCCTTGGTCACCTCGCTGGCCCTGCACTGGGTCAGCTCCAGTAAATCCGTGTCTGTCTTGTACTGGGAACCTGGAACTGGGCCCAGCACTCCAGATGTGCCTTCCCAGTCTTGAGGGGAGACACCATCTCCTGTGTCACAGGAAAAAGTTGTCATCTACCAATTACACAAATAAGGAGATCAAATCAATTAAACATGACCAAATATAAGGGGGGAAATTATTTGGAAAGCTTGTATTTGTATGTTTATGGTTACATATGAATAAGTTAAACTGTTAGAAGTATATGTTTATGTACTTCTGGAAGGAAATGTTTACCTGCCAAACTCTAGCCTTGGTTTCATTGGAGTGTTCAGAACAGGGGGTTTTGGTAGTGAGTCACCTTTAGTCGGAGCAGAGCCTGACATTTCCATCTGAAAGGGCAAACCTTGTGCACTGAGGTGGGGGAGTTGGACTCATTTAGGTTTTTTATTGACTGATGGAGTGTCTCAGAAGTGGAGGAGAGCAGGGAGTGAATATATTCTGTTTGCCTCCTCTTTGAGCTCTGTTTGATATCCCAGTCTCATAAGGTAACATGTCATGCCAGGTTGGTGTGGTTGTTCTAGAAATAAAAGCCAGGCAGGACTTTTTTAGAGATGCATCAACATCCCTTGGAAAGTGTTGGAGCAGCTCCTCATGGCTTGAAAATTATAAAACTGTGGGTTACAGTTTGGCTGCTGCACATGTACGTGAACCAGGGAAAATACTTGGTGCCCTTTTCTTTGTGAAAATGCAAGGGAGCCACAGTAGAACTGTAAAATCATGGAATCTCAGGCTGGTTTGGGTTGGGAGGGACCTTAAAGCTCATCTCGTTCCACCCCCTGCCAAGGGCAGGGAACATTCCTCTAGACCAGCTTGCTCCAAGCCCCATCTAACCTGGCTTTAAGTACATTTTTAAGCCTCACTGAAGACCTTGCTTCCAGGTTTCAGACCTGTGTCTGTAAACTGACGTTTTTTCTTAAGAAAAATTCCCTGAAAGAGAAGTAACTCAAGAAAATGTCAAGAACAAACTTGTTCTAAACCAGGAGGAACTTCTTTCCCCAGCAGACTGACATCTGTTATAATCATCTCCTAATTCCAGAAGACAGGTTCTTTGTCATCTAAATAATACCTTTTTTTTTCTATCACAGAAAGTGACAAAGTGAAATCCTTTCCTTATAATTCTCTGTTCCAAACTGATGCTCACAAATCTCCCAGCACTGGCTCAGCAGCTTCCACCCTCATCTCTAGACATTGTCAAGCTTAACAAGCTTTTCTCTTGGTGCATGTTGATGTGTATGAGTTCCTGACTCAGCTTGCTGCTCAACTGAACCCTAAGTAAAAGTTTAATAACCCTGATTTGCCCCTGGGCAACTCCAGTTCCAACAACAAAAAACTTTGATCTGCTCTGTTGAGCTGAAGTGGCATTGAAGGAGAGGTTGAAGTTGAAGTAGGTTGGATGGGTCTTGGAGCAGCCTGGTCTAGCGGAAGGTGTCTCTGCCCATGGCAGGGGCAGGGGGAACAAGATGAACTTTAAGGTCCTTCCATCCCAAACCATTCCATGATTCTATGAGAGCTGTCAGGTTCCTTTCACTCCTGGGCACAACGTTTCCTTCAGCCTCATAAATAAGTGGGGACAAACACTGCTTAAAATACTGTGGGCAAGAAACTCGTGTGGGATTTCATTTTCCAGGGTCTATTCCTCACTTTTCACTTAAATATTTCCCTGCATTCTTTCAGACCAACTCTTTCCACAGAGTAATTTCTGCACATGGTTTGTAAAATGGTTGTTTTTTCCCCAATGCCTTCCCATCTACTGTATTCCCAGTGAGCAGCCAACTTGTCTAGTTTAAATAATTAAGGCAGGTTTTTTCAGACCTTTAAAGTGTTTGTTAAAGCCAGGAAGGGGTCAGAGTTGGAGCTGCTGAACATTTTTGCCAGTGGAAACATGTCCCAGTATGTTCCTGGGATATCTTGATCCTACCAAGTTTTGCCTTGCCACGTTTGGGCTATGAAACGGGGTCACAGGACTTTGGGAATGGGATTTGATGGAGACCTTTGAGGGCAGTCCTAATAGGGAAGCCTTGCTGGAATACTTGTCTGGTTCCTGAATTTTTAAACATCAGGATATAGAGTTAGGGAAGAAAACAACTTGTCTCCATGTTTATCAGGAACTGCTGGCACAGCTATGAGGTTTCTCCTGTTATTTTTGTTAGATTGCTCTTCTGCAGCAAACAAGTAAGGAAAAAACCCTTCTTTTAAATTATTTTTTATTCTAAGTAAAGGCATAAGGCCAATTTTACAAGCAGAAATGTCTTGTTTTTTAGAATATGGCAAAGGTTTTCAGAATATTAAAATTAACATCCTTATATTTCCCTTTTCCTTAATGCCAGTGTGGCTTGAGGAGCTTCATTGGCATCATTCCTGGGTTATCCAGAACATTCAGAGCTGGATTTGGGCAGAGAGATGATAAAGGGAAGCTTATGTTGAGTTTCATTGTGGTTTCATCCCAGTAGAGAATTTCAACCTGAAGAAGGACCAGTACATGTGTGCTGTCTGATATGAGAGGCTTGAAGCAGGAGAGATGTGCTGGAGATTATGTTGAACAAAAAGAATTGAAGTGAAACATTCTGTCTCATTTTGAATTTTATTTGACTTTTATTTAGTAGCTTTCATCAAAATATGATGGAGAGATGGTTTTGCTGAGAACAGCACTGGAAGTACAATTGTGAAGGCATTATTATATTTAGGATAAATGATATTTGCTTAAGGCACTTCATGAAATGAAACATCATTGAATACATTGAAGACTCAAAGTCACTTATAAATACTTAATGAAATTTTTTTTTGACTGTATCATCATCATTCTTACCAGATATTTCCAGTTTTCAGAAATTTTCTCAAATTTCAAAAGTTTCAAAGTAAAAGCAGTTCCAGCCTGATTTTTGCAGCTGCCTGTAATCAACAGTTTGAACCTCAAAGTGTTTTCTTTAAAAAATTTAACTGTCAGATGAGCAGGATGAATTTTGAGAGCATCAACCACAGAGCAGGTCCAATTTTGTAACCAATAGAATTAAATTTCATAACAATAGGACTAAATTTCATAACTAGGGAGGAAATAAATGTAAAATAGGCACACAGTTGTGATTTTTTTTTTCTTTCTTTCAAACTTTAATTTGGAGAGTAAAGAGAGTAACTACAGAATGTCTTGTAAATATCTATCTACAAATAGGGTTTAAACTAAACAAACATTCAAGATCTGAAGGAAAAAGCTGTCAGGTTTCTGACAGTGAGTAGGGAACAAGCTTGTTAAAATACTAGTTTTATATATATATATATTTAATATATACAAATACATATATCTTTAATGTTTTAAAAGACACCATGACATGGTTGCTAGTGTCTTTCTGTTCCATTTCTGCCGAGCACAATAATGTAGATATTTTTTACACCTTTTGGAAAGGCTGGAATGTGTTTTTACTCCAAGAACCCTTTTCCTATGCTGTGATACAAGCGTCACTCAATGGAAAGGAGAGCTTAACATCAGCTCTTCTGGTCTTAGATTGAATTTCAGTGTATGAACTGAACTCCTAAGAGAAAATCTGTGAATAAACAAAATCCTAGGACCTTATGGAAGTTGGGAAGTAGGGAGTTTGTGGCCAAGCTCTTGCTCAAAACCAGCTTTGATGTTCCCTCAGCTGCTCGTCCTGCCGAGTATCTCTGGGTGAAGCTTCCTCAGACTCTCTGGTTCTGTTCTAGTGATTGAGTCACTGTGGAGACTTTTCTCCTTCTGTTTAGTCAGAATTCCCTGTGCTACTGATTTTCCTGTTTCCTTGGCCCTTTCCTGTGCACTGCTGAGAAGGGATGAGGTCTGACCGCTCCGCAACCCCTCGCAGGGAGCTGAGCAGTTAAATCACTTTGTGCCTTTTCTGACTGTTGACTACACTTTCTTGCTTGGGGGGACCCAACAATGCTTCATGTGACCACACTTTGCTGATGGAGAAGCCACTTCATGCGTCACTTTATTGCTGTATTCTCTTTTAATTGGGATGAAAGAAACAAAAATTATTATTAAAATATCAGTATTTTAGAACATTTGTTTTGCTTGTACCTTATTTAGCCAGATAAGGTCAGGAAAGATTCTACAAGGATGAACCTGGTTTTGATGACTTTGTAACAGTTTTTGGCACTTCTTAGTTTCTGTGTTCTGTTGGACTTGTCTCTGTTCCCTCCAGTTCATACCTATAAATGTTGGCAGAGGAACAAGGAGGTATAAATAGCCTCTGAATTAATTTAGGCCAGTTATTAATAGTAGCCTGAAACCCCAAAAAAAAGTGAAGTCCTGCAAGAACATTCCAGGAGGAGCAGCCAGGAGCAGGAAACCATCTGCCTGGGGATGGAGTTGGGAGGGTTCGGGAAGAGGTGATGTGATTGAAGTCGTTGTAGGGCGTCATAACACCAGAAAAGTTCCTCCTCATCCTCTTCTCTTCTGCCTCTGCTTTTATCCCCTCAGAACAGTAGCATTAGGATGTTGTTCATCTCTCTGATACCATCTGTTTTCCTTGGTGGGAGGGAGAAATGGGATTCACTCCAAGCTGTTCCAAATGTTTTTCCCTTGTTGGGGCTGAGATTCAGATGTTCATGTTCAGCTCCTCGTTCAGTGGCACTCGGAGTCCTGCACCCGGGGCATCCTGAGCCAGATGGCACCTGACCCAGGGAAGCTGGGGCAAGCTTTTCTGAAAAGGGTCAAGCTTTTCCTGAAAGCTGTCCACTTTTTCTGAAAGGTGAAAAATCTCTACATTATTATGCTCATATATTTACATTATATATGCTTACATAATAATGTCATATCTACACTGTTATGTTCCCAGAAATGGAACAGAAAGACTTTAACAACCAGAGTTAGGGTGTCTTTTAGAATATTAAATATATTAAATATGTATAATCACCTCTTTAAAAAGGGCTGAAGGGGTCATTGTGATATCAGAGGGCACTGGTTCATCGTGGAGCTGTCACTGCCTCCCTCTGCTGCATTTACAGTTTCTTCTCTCTTGGGTATTGACTAAATGCTTTCCCCTAAGCTTCGGTCCAGCTTTTATTCCATCCCTGTCCTAACTCTATCTACTCTTCCATGTCTCTGTGATCATCTTGAAAACTGCTGATTTTTCATGTGTTTCTGGATTCTTTCATGTGTTTCTGGATTCTTTCATGTTCCACTCCAAATTCTCTTTATTTTCCCTCCATTCCAATAGTGACCAGTTGTCCTGCTCTTCTTCTCTTGGCTGTCCTCAGTTTTTAGCCCTTCATTTTTATTCAACAGGCAGCTGACAGGCTGAGCACAATGCTATTCTTTTTTTATTTGCTTTTTTCAGTTTGTATTTAGATGCTTTTAAAGCAGTGAATCTCACCAAAAAGCTGAGGCTGAGAAACTGGGAAGAGCTTCTTGGGACTTTTTCCTGGCTTTTGCAGCATCTCCCACAGAAGAGTTTTCTGCAAGTGCCTCTTTTGCCTGACGACACTGTGGAAAGCTGTCAAAACAGCTGGAAATCCTGGGATTTGAAATCCTGTCAGATCAATCCCAAAATCCCAGAATGTTATAGGTTGGAAGGGACTTTGAAGACCATCTCATCCCACGCCCTGCCATGGGCAGGGACACCTTCCACAGAGCAGGTTGCTCCAACCTGGCCTTGAACACTTCCAGGGCATCCACAACTTCTCTCATTAATCCCTATTTCCCAGGCAGTAGATGGCATGAAATTATTATAATTTTTTATGTAAATTCCTTTCTTTCCTTTAAATGAAGTCCTGGTAGGATGGGGTTTATCTTTTTTAGGCCATGGAGGGGTTCAATTTTTATTTTGCCATCACAAAACTCAAAGAAAGGATGTGTGTAATTAGATATTGGCAGATGCAACTCCACATTATAAGAGCTGTGGTAAATTCATAAATGCAGTGTTGTATGATAGTCACCCAAACTAAAAACTTTAATGGACATAATTTGGCCTATTTTTTATGTGAGGTTTTTTATTGTTTTTTTTTGAGGGGAACATCCACATCTCTACAGGAACCCTTTAATTGCCTTCTCTGGGTCTCACAAAGAGAATCCACATAGGCTGAAAAGTGACAAAGGACCTTTCAACTGTTAAATTACAAATCTGTTATAAATATTTCAATATAAATGAGCATAAAAGTGTTTTGATGAGTCAGAGAAAATTGTCAAATGCCAGAGAGCACTGGAATATTGGGGACCACGTGGGAACATTTATCAACAAGTGGTTTTCAACGTTATCAGTAGAAATGGTGCTGGAATAATTAGAATGGAAATAAACTGATGAAATCATTGACTATCTGGATAAAATGATAAAAGCTTGAGGAAAACCCTTGATTCTTTTACTTACACTGGCAAACGGGGATTATTCAGTTTGGTTGTGGAAATACTGGATTGATGCAGTTCAGAAAAATGAGTTAAATCTTTATAAAATGCACCTGCTTGAGTGTTGTACTCTGAAACAGATGGAATTATAATACTGGCAATTAACCTGAGCATTTTAAATTGTGATTTGGAGTATATTAGAACACTTTTCCAAGCATTCGTATGAATATTGTGGCCTAGCTGTAATTCACGGAGATCTGGGTATAATTTCTCAGGTTTTTTTGCTGTTATTGTAGTACCTCCTGCAGTGGTGGGTCTGGTTTGGTTTGGAGTTGTCTAAATAATTTGATATGTTCAAATATTTGATACCTGGTACAGAAAGTGTGTCCATGATAATACCATCGTCATGCTAATTCAGTCCAGGACTGGAAATTCCATATTTCCCTTCCCTTGGCTCATAACTCTGTGTGGGCCAGGTATGAGCTACTTTTCACATTTCTGGTCACCAGAGATTTTACAGTGGAAATTTTGTGTCTATTTATAAGTTGCTGCCAAAAGAATCAAAGCCAGAGGGCTCTCCCTGCCCATATGCAGGTAGGACTTCATTCAGCAGGTGGGTGGATGCTCAAATTTTGTCTAGTTCTTTGTCCATGTTTTTTTAATCTTGCTCCAAGCTGTGACACTGGACATTTAGCATTCCTTGTGCTTGCTCTGGAGATGTTTTAGCCCTTGGACTGTCTGCTAAACTAAATGAGCTGAGACAAGGCAAGTCCTTATGTTTTATAAGAGTGAATGTTTAGGATAAACAAAGGAAATACTAAAAAAAAAAACAACCAAGCAAATAATTGTTGCTGAATGAAAAGAATGTGGCAAAGTGTTTGAATCTTCCAGAACTGTTGTATCCACACCTGCAATTCCCAAATATCTGCTGAACCCTTCCATTAAGAATCAAGCCTTTGTATTTCTGGAGTAGAACAATTTGGTGCAGTTCTGGTTGATGAGCCCAGTTTACAATGAAAGCAATAAAATTCTCTTCAGAAAGTCATTGCTAAGATTGCATAATTGGGCATTAAAGTTCTGATTATACTTTACAAACTCTGGGACTTTGTTAAAAACCTGCCATTCCAACGTACCGAATTTCAGTGTTTGACAGCTCAGCTGTGAGAGGGTTTTTAGAGAACATTTGTACCATAAGAACAGCATGTTAATTGACTAAAAAAAACTGGGACAGATTAATCATGGGAGGGAACAGGATACTTAAGAGAATGGAGTTCTAGAGCCCTCTGCTGATGAATTCCTTCATGGAAAGGTTGGTCAGGCATTGGAAGGGGCTGCCCAGGGAGGTGGTGGAGTCCCCATTCCTGGAGGTGTCCAAGGAACAACTGGACGTGGCACTCAGTGCTCTGGGCTGGGTGACAAGGTGGGGATAGGGCACAGGCTGGACTCAATGGGCTGGGATGGCTTTTCCAACCTCAGTGATTCTGGGTGAGTTAGAAAGTTAACCTACAGAGAATATTTACTAACAGCTTGTTCCTTTCCCCCAACCATCAAGCCTCCTCTCTTGGTTTGGTTTCCAGCATTGTTGATCAAACGTGAGCCCCTTCCAGCACATGTCAGTGCCAGGATTGATGTCAGAGGCTTTGGAGAAGGATGGAGAAAACTAAGCAGAAATCTTTATTTTCCATGATGCCCCTGAACATGTTTTTATACCTACTGCATAATAAACCTGAGTTTTTAGGTGTTCCAGTCACTAAAACATAGAGTGACATTGTCTGCAGCATTTTGAGAGTGACTGACCTAAGCTGATCACCTGGGCCTCGACAAGGAGTTTACATCCACAAACTGGCAAATATTTATGTATTCATTTTTAATTTATTAAATGGGACCAGGGTTTGCGTCAGCCAATCCTGGAATCAGAGAATATCCTGAGTTGGAGGGGACCCCCAAGGATCATCGCAGTCCAACTCCTGGCCTTGTGCAGGGCTTGTTTGTTGTTCTTTGAGGACAGAGCTCTTGTAGGGCTTTTTTTCTTTTTGCAGATTTAGAAAGCCAAGGCTTCCTGGCACAGTCATTTCCTTGGAAGAGAGAGGAGCTGTCCTGAAGGTGCCCTTAAATCTGCTGTTTTCTTGTACAAGGGCTGACACCGATGGCACTGTGGGCTGAGCTGGTGGCACTAGTGCTGCTGTGGGTTGGGAGCTTGGTGTTTGCAGGGAAAGGCCCCCCCTCCACCCCCATTCTCCAAGGAAGGAGATGATTTAATTTCAGACAGAGAGGCTGCTCTGAATTCATCTCCAGATGATTGGGGGAACCAGCACTGGCAAAACATGTTTAAACCACAAACAGGGAATGCATTTAAGTGTTAAAAACTGGGCTTCTGAGAGAAAGTGAGAATGTGCTGCCTACAGATTTCCTTAGGGAAAAGAAATCAAATTTTAAGAAATCACTTGCCAGTACTACATTATATCATTCTTGTGATCTCTGACGGCTGTGTAGGCAATCAGAATCATGGAATCATGGAATAATTCCATAATTCTATGATAGACATTGAAATACTTAGGTATTCAGGGGCAATGAGGTATTTATAGAGATCAATGTCTGCTTTAATATAGAATTGTGTTCTCATATTCAGCAACCAATTTTCATGGCTACTTTTGGAAATTAAGCCTTTGAGATTTCACTTGTGTTGACATTTTGCTCTCCAGACATAAAATAGGCTTTTGCATTCCCATAATCTGATTAATGGACAGATGTGGAAGCATCTTCCAGCACAGCATTAATGGGAACAGTGGAAAAAATGGGAAGCCCTGAAAAAATCCTGTATCCACAGCCAGGAAGGGGCACAGAATAACAGAAGAAAGAGGAACTGACGGACACTAAAAGGTTTTATATTTTTTTTGTCAAAATGTAGAATGTGGAATAAAGGGGGGAAAGGTTTTGGTAGTGATGAACAATGGTAAAAACTAAATTACGTGTTTGTGCAGTTCAGTGGGAAAACTTGGATGTTTACGTAGGGACTCATAGAAAGTGGAGATGGTTATATAGTAAAGAGAGGCAACCTGACTTTTGGAAACAATTGTAGTGGTGCATAACTTAAAAACCACACGTGGATGTGTTGGGGAGCTGAAGGGCAGAGGGGTTTGGGCAGAAAACCTGTGCTTGGGGTGTAAAGGGGTGGAATCAAGAAGTGTTAGGATGGGGAAGGAGGGAGAGGATGGGGCAGATGAGAAGTTATTGCTGGTGACTATCTGGAAAACCAGAAAAAACTAAAGAAGGTAGATGACTGCTGGGAAATAGTAGAAATATCCACAGGAGTGGTGACTTAAGGGATAGAAACTCCAGGTAGAGTTGGAGTGGTGGAGAAGGTTGGCAGAAAACCTGGCATGGCATCAGAACTGCATGTTTTAATGATTAAAAAAATCCCCATTTTTTTCCGAGAGGAAAAGGTTTTTGAAAAAGTTTTGTGGTTGGATGTGAACATTTCCATGGGGGAGCAAGCAACATGCATTTTCTAGGCAGTTTGTTGTAAGGATTTTAGATATTTTGGAAATACAGATGACTAAACAAGTAAGTGTTATGACGTGTTGAAAATGAACCTAATCTCCTCCTGTTTTGGACTTCAGTTGTATAGTGACTGTCGCATCCACACCTGAGCAAGGCAGCAGTAACAGGGAGGAGGAGAAAGGTCCTTTGTCTCTCATGATGAGATACTGAGGGGCTGGAGTGTGTCCAGAGAGGGGAACAGAGCTGGGGAAGGGTCTGGAGCACCAGGAGCAGCTGAGGGAGTTGGGAGGCTCGGCTGGGAGAAAAGGAGGCTCAGGAGGGACCTTCTGGCTCTCTGCAACTCCCTGACAGGAGGGGAGAGCCAGGTGGGGGTCTGGCTCTGCTCCCAGGGAACAAGGGACAGGATGAGAGGAAAAGGCCTCAAACTTTGCCAGGGGAGGTTTGGGTTGGATATTGGGAAAATTCCTTACTAGAAAGGGCTGTCCTCATACCTGGAATTGTTCAGAAAACGTGTGGATGTGGCTCTTGAGGACATGGTTTAATGGTAGTAGTGGTTGGCAGTTGACGATTTTAAGGGTCTTTTCCAACCTTAATGATTCCATGATTCCACATCTGTGCCTGGGTTCTGCCAGAGGATCAACTTTCATTGGGAGTCACAGTTGTCACTTTTAATTAAAACTTTCTTTTTCAGCAGCAGTTTGTAGCTGCACATGATCATCCCTGGAACTCTCGTTCTGCCAGCTCAGCACAATAACCCCAGTTTTCCTGCAATAAGCTGCTGCTAAGCTGATTAATATGTCAGGAATAATGCAGATGGATTGGGATGTGAAGTGCCGAAAAGTAATTGGGTGTTCTGTAGGATCCTGGCCTTTTTTGAGGAAGAAACCCAGACTTAATGAAAGTTATATTGCTCCTATTTAAATACCAATTTGTTTAGTTGATGCATTTAGCAGGTAAATGATGTTTTCTCTGCTGTTCCTTTGCAGAGCAGTTCCAGCCATTGCACCATAAAACAAGAAATAAAGCATATCTCAGTCTAAATTTCATACCAGCTAATCTTTTAAACTAAAGGATTACTTCAAATCAAAGCTGAAACACATCAAAGATACAAGTTGAAATGTAAATTCCCTGCTTTCCAGACAGCATACTTTATGAAGAAATTTCTCACATTTATTGGGTTTCTCTCCTGTTTAAATGTCTGGAGGGTGAGCTGTCAAACTGGTTGTAATTTCTAGCAATTAAGAGCATAATGATTAATTTTCAACATGTGCCACTAATATGCAACAAATTACTGAAACTCTGCTGGTTCTATAAAAAATCTGAACAAAACTGTCTTTAGGGAGAACAGGGTACAGGTTTTTAATAATAAAACCAACCCTGGCAACTATTTTTGCTGTCATTAAAATGTCTTTGTTCTTGCTATTATCATCATCTATGATTACGATTGTCTAAAAATCATTTAGTCAGAAAATTTCTGCCTAGAAATTTCAAGGCAAGGCCAATAGTAAAGCTTGGAATTAATTAATATCTTATCAGAAAAGATAAAGATTTGGTCTTATATCACAAAGAGAGGTGTAAGGTTTGGTAATTCTGTTAAGAACTGATACTTTGTAGAAATATTTCTGTCTTCAGTTTTATTCTGTTTGCAAAAGTCCCAAATCTCAAGGTGCTTGGAGCAGAGAGAGTGAAACTTTCCATCATTAATATTCTTGGGAGACAAAAGGTAAAGCTGAAATCTGATCATTCATGCCTGGTTATTTTATTTTAGGATTAGCAAAATCTGAAGATGAACCTGAATGCAGACTATTGTAATGGGAATATAATGAAGGGAATTCAATTATCCTGCATTAAATGGCATTTCTGGGTGAGATATGCTGGTTATCTGTGCAAGAAAACAATTCAGAGAATATTTCACACCCCTCTTTTTGATAAGCCCAGTTCCCCTTTGGAAGCTCCCTAATGATTCCGTTGTTGTGACTTCAGAACCATAGTTTCTTAATCTTTTCAGGAAGATTAATGAAAACTATTACAAATGGCTTATACCTGTGGAATATCGTAATTCCTGATTTTGGAACATGACAGTGACCTGCCTGATTCCCTCATCTGGCTCCAGGGAGGAGTTTTGGAAGAATATCCTTTCTTCTGAGCACAGTATGTAAAAGTATAAATTGAATAAAATATATAGTGATTTCCAATGGAGAATCACAATCTTGTCTGCCCTAAGGAAGGCACTGGGAGTTTCCCAGTTTGTTCCAATAGGCCAGAATTTATGTTATATTTCCTTGGCAAAAGAGAGTTGATAACAGGGACTACATACATGAAATGGAGCAATGCTGAGAAATGGAGCAAAGTTGGAATTAAAGAAAGAAACATGAAACAACGCTTACATTTCCTTCAGCCCGAAGTCTTTTCCTCACTGATACTCTCCTGGCACTGGCCAGACATCCACTTTTGTTTCCTTTCTTCCCTTTTAATTAATTATGTGTGCTGCTTAGATGATTTACATAGTGTCCATTCCCAGTCTGGGTCATTGAAATAATGAGGGAACTTCAAAGCTCTGAGAGTCATCTTAATTTCCAGCCCCACATTTCAATTAGCAACACAACTCTATTAATAATTTAGAGATTTAAAAAAAATGGAGGAAGATTCTCTCTGCAGATCTGAGCAGATGGAATCTTTCTTCATCTCTTCTACCTCTTCATCCACCTTTTAGTTTTTAAATGTGCTGCTCACTTTTCTATGATCTGCACCTTTGTGGGCACCATCTTATGGCTGTTTTGTATGAAACTCTGAGTTTGTACTAATTTGTTTCTTTGCTCAGTCAGTTGTGTAACTTTAACACCTCTACTTTGTATTCTTTATTCTAGCCAAGGCTTTTGTCTATAGCCATAACACTGTCCTTGTGACAGGAGAGCTGTGCTTATATAACTCTTACATCAGTCCTCGCTGCTAGTTTGCATTTTCTTACCATTTTCCCGTTCAGAAAGGAGTTCTGATGATGTGTAATCTGCTTATTATTTGTCTGAAAAGCAGCAGTCCTCTTCCTTCAGGATTTTATTTTTTTCCCCGGAAGATATCTGTCTGGAAAGGTGCATTGATGCAGCAGAGATTGCAATCCTGCTTTCTGCCTCTCTGGGGTGACACCACACCTGCAGTGCTGCCGCCAGCTCTGGGGTCCCCATCACAGGAAGGATGTGGAGCTGCTGGAGCGAGTCCAGAGGAGGCCACGGAGATGCTCCAAGGACTGGAGCCCCTCTGCTCTGGAGACAGGCTGGGAGGGCTGGGGGTGTTCACCTGGAGAAGAGAAGGCTCCAGGGACAACTTAGAGCCCTTCCAGTGCCTAGAGGGGCTCCAAGAGAGCTGGAGAGAGACTTGGGACAAGAGCCTGGAGGGAGAGGACAAGGAGGAATGGCTTCCCACTGCCAGAGGGCAGGGTTAGATGGGATATTGGGAAGGAATTGTTCCCTCTGAGAGTGGTGAGGCCCTGGCACAGGTTGCCCAGAGAAGCTGTGGCTGCCCCAGCCGTGGAAGTGTTCAAGGGCAGGTTGGACAGAGCTTGGACAACCTGGGATAGTGGAAGGTGTCCCTGCTCATGGCAGGGGATGGGAGTGGATTATATTTAAGGTCCCTTCCAACCCAAACCATTCCATGGTTCTGTGATACCAGGTAAAGAAAGAACTCACGAGTTTGGGTTTCAGCCTCCTCTCATGTCAGTAACTGGTGCTGTGTCCATGTCCAGTCTGGCTCTGAGCTCTGGGAGTGCTGAATCCACTAGGAGTGGTCAGGGATGAGTGGCCTTGGCTGGGATCAGTTGAGACTCTCCACTTTGGAGATTCCAGGTGGGATGGGTTTTTGGGTGTGCTCTGGCTCTAAAGAAGCTGCTCTGCACTTCTGTCTCTTCTTCAGTGGTAAAACAGCTCTGGGAGAACTATAAGGAGATGACAGAAAGTGGTATCAGTTCAATGATCAATATATTTGAGATTTCCATGCTGGATCGTGTAACTTGCTGCAAAGAGCCAACATACTTGCATATTAATTTTGTTGATTGTGCTGATAATAAGAGAGAGAAAGAAGGAACAGAAAAATCATCACTTATCTGTGATGTAGCACAAAGGAGTCACTGAAGCGACTTCTCTGCTGCCTTGAATATAATTAATATTTTCCAAACCCTCTGGCAAATGTTGCCATTATTGCTCAGTTCAGCCTTGCAGTGCTCCCATTCTCACTTCCAAGTTCTTTATTATCTCAGTAATTCTCAATTCTTTAATTTCTCAGGATTTCTCAGTAACTTTCTAGCACTACCAGATCAGTGAAACAGTGATTTCTTGGAGTTTTCTGAAGGGAATTTCAAGAGCATGAGGGATTTTATCTTTGATACTCTGTCACATAGCACAGGCTGGTCCCACAGTAGCTGTGGGGTTTTGTCCTCTTTGAATTTTCATTCAGGTTATTTGGTGCAACAGGGAGCCAAGACCTTCCTGAGATGAGAACACTTAAATGAAGTGTTACATGGAAAACTTGTTCAGTAGAAAAATTAAATCCATAATTAATCTATCCTGAAAAACAGAAAATTAAAAATTGATTTATCCTACCAATTATATATAGGCAAATTCTGGGGTTTTTTGCAGTAGCATTTTAACTACGTCTTTTTCAGGTCCTTGCTGACTCTTTAGAAGAACGTCACCTAATTCCAAGCTGCTTTGGGTTGGGAGGGACCTTAAAGCCCATCTAGTCCCACTCCCTGCCATGGGCAGGGACATCTTTCACTATCCCAGATTGCTCCAAGCCCCGTCCATCCTGGCCTTGGACACTTCCAGGGATGGGGCAGCCACAGCTTCTCTGGGCAACCTGTGCCAGGGCCTCACCACCCTCACAGGGAAGGATTTCTTCCCAATATCCCATCTAACCCTGCCCTATGGGTACATCTCATCATGTGTAGGCCCATTGCAGGGGAAAACTTCTGAGATGAAAAAAGAAATTCTATCTTGTGTTCTGAAAAAAACCTGCTTCTTTCCTGTTCTTCCAAGATCCTTGGAGGTTTGGAGTTTGTTAGGCTGTTTCATCCCATCTTTAAATCAGTTTTGTGAACATGCAGCAGTTTTCTCTGCCTCTGTCTTTGCAGCAGGGAAGGAATGTCTTCTCTTGTGCTTCCTTATAAACAGGGATTAGTGGGTTTGCCTCACAAAAGATCCATTAATTCAGAAGAGATGATATTTTGTTGTAATTAATTTACATAAAACTCTTGTTTTGCTCAGATTAAGGATTTTCTTTAAGAGAACAAACTGCAGATGCTGATAATGAGATGCTTGCTTGAAGTTGATAAGTAGCAGGTTATATTTGTGCTTCTTTCATAGTTTCTTTATCTCTTTCATGAAATAATATGATTTTTGAGCTCTCTCGGAGTGAATAAGCTCAGTGCGTCGTGTGTGATGTGTTGAGCAATGACCTCTAATCCCCACCAGGGAGAATTACAGTTCTTTCACTGGTTTAAATGGAGAAAGGCACTGAGCACTGGTGTTTCCATGAGGAGGTGGGAAGCCTTGTGGGAATTAAGGAATTTGATGAAGCATTGATGTGACTCAGCTCCCACAGTTGGGGGGTGGCTCTTTGCTGACTCTGTTGGGCTGATCCTCCTTCCTCAGGAAAGAAAGGCCTTGAAAATTAGGATAGAACAAAATGTAGGTAAGAAAAGTGTAATTACTAAAGCTGGGATTAGTCCAGGGTAAGAATTAATAATGCTGAAATTAATAAAAGGTTTAATTACCCCAAGTCCACAGGGCATGAAATGTTACTCCTTTCAAGCACAGGCCCTTCAATTCCATTGTAGTGCAAAGAACAACATTGTAGTGCAAAGAATTCCCAGGGGATTTTTTATAGATTTTTCAGCATTTCTGAGTGTTTTCTTTTTATTTACCAAGGGTAAATAATTGAGTAGATTACAGAAATGTGCAAACCCACTTCTTATCAAAATATATTGAAGTGCAGCCTTTCCTGTAGCCGTTCCTGCAGCAAATAGTCCCTCAGGAGCAGTTTCTGTAGAGGAGTCACCTCACACTCATTTTCTCACAGGATCTTAGCAATGCACCACAATTCATGTTCAAGTTCCTTTGCTATTCAAGTATTAATCTTTTTATAAATCCAGCTTGTTCATCTCTCCGACTCACATCTGGGATTGGGTTGGTTTTTGTCTCCTGAAGAGGACATTTCCAGTAGATAATCCAATTAATCCACAAACCATGGATTTGTTGACAGTCAGGCCTTACCAAAGCTTTTGAGGAAGGCAGAGTAATTAACTCACTTCTGTTTATTCACTTCATTTTTTCTGTCTAGCTTTTAAAACAACTTTCTGTTGAAGAAGAAATTGCTGTTATTTTTATGAACTGCAATAATGGAAATGCTTTTGTTTGCATAAGCAAAAGAAAAAACCTTTAAAAATTGGTTTGGCTGCTGTAATTGCTATTTTTAGTGTGGTTCTATCACTTGGCTATTTGTAAACTTTCTGGCTGATCTTTTATCCTGGTTTTGTTGTGGGGTTTTATTAAAATGATGTGTTTGATGCCTGTGCCCACAGCAGAGGAGAATAAAGCCCAGCAAAGTGCTTTGTAATTCCTGTGGGAAGAAGGGTTTGCCAAGGAGTTTTTGAAGTCCATGTCACTGTTCAGTTGTTCATTATCTTCCAATGGCTTGAAAAGCTACATATAATTTGCTATTCCAAGGGCATTTTTTTTTCCTGTGTCAGGGTTTGAATTATATTACTTCCTGGGTGTGAATCCCAAGAGGTTGGGCAGCTCCAGAGGTGGCTTTGGTTGGGAATTATGTGTTGTGGGACCAGTGCTCTGTCAGTTTTCATCTGTTTTGGTCTTGTGCACTCAACTGAATGATTTGGGAAGATTTCCGGAACTAAAAATGCAGTGCAGGTATCAGTGGGGGCAGATTAGTGTTGAGGGAATGGCGAGCCTTATTTTGCTTTACTTGGACTAATTCAGTGCATTTTTTCCCTAAATGTAACTCAAAGCCTTGTAAGTGGTTTAGAAAATGGGAGTTGAATGTTTAGCCCTTCTTGCCTTTGTGATAACATGTTCCAGGACAGCGTGATTTATCTATAATGTTAAAATAACTTCTCAAGATGTCAATATCTATTCCAGATTTAAGGACTGCTTGACATTATAAAATCTACTTATTGACTGCTCTCTCCATTCTGCAGTAGTGAGTTAAAAGTAATAAGACCCAGTCTCGTAGACTCACTCGAGGGAGTTAGAGGTACTCATACAAACTGAGGGAGGGTCTGCAGCACTTGGCATCGAGGATGGGAGAAGTTTGGGAATGGGGAAACTTCCCAGATGTCTATTTTACTGCAGAAAAAGTCCCTTCTGTGAATTTTCAGCAGCCCAAGGTGGTACAAGAGGAGCAGGAATGGCAGGTGACCCAACCACTTGCTCTGGGATTGTGTTTGTTCTGGCTCTGTAAGCAGGGAAATTTGTGTTCTTTATTCCTCTGGTTGAGGACTCAGTGGAAATGTCTCAGCAGTGGCTGTGGGAAGCTGAGGAACTTTTCTGGTGTCAGAGGAACCAGGTATAACACTAATTTCTCAGGGAGAATCAGAACCTCTGCCTGATTCACCACTGTGACTCACGATCCAGAGGCTGACACATCCCTTTGTGCTTTGATGAACATGCTCGTACTTGTGGCTCTACACAGTTATTTTCACTATTAAACCAAGCAATGTGGCTGGGCTTGGAGTGTTTCCTTCTGTCCTGGTGTAGGGAAAAGCTGCTGGGTTTGAGGTTGTGTTTTGTGGTTCCACTCTTCTCCATGTTCTGGAGAGAGGTAGAAAAAGAACTGCAGAATGCAGACTACAGAGATCCCTCAGGAGAACTGTATTCATGGACTGCAGTGCGATTATAAATCTAAGGAAAGAGTCCCCAGAATGCTGTTGGTTTCAGTAACCTGTGTTTTCTCTCCTTTTCCTTCAGTATGCTGCTTGGAGATGACAACCAAAAGGAAGATCATCGGCCGCCTGGTGCCATGCCGGTGTTTCCGAGGGGAGGAGGAGATCGTGTCTGTGTTGGATTACTCTCACTGTGGCCTGCAGCAGGTGCCAAAGGAGGTTTTTAATTTTGAGAGGACCTTGGAGGAGCTTTATCTTGATGCCAACCAGATTGAAGAGCTACCCAAGGTAATCCGTGTTCTGCTGGAAGATGAAGTTGAGTCCTTCAATGTGTGTTGAACAGGGTTGGCTCCTTCAGCCTGGAGAAGAGGAGACTGAGGGGAGACCTCATTGCAGTCACAGCTTCCTCAGGAGGGGAAGAGGAGGGGCAGGCACTGATCTCTGCTCTGTGGAGACCAGGGACAGGACTCCAGGGAATGGCCTCAAGTTCTGTCAGGGCAGGTTTAGGTTGGATCCTAAAAAAAGGTTCTTCCCCCAGAGGGTGGTTGGGCACTGAACAGGCTCCCCAGGGCAGTGGGCACAGTACCAAGGCTGCCAGAGCTCAAGGAGCATTTGGATGATCCTCTGGGGCACCTGGTGTGGCTCTTGGGGATGGGCCTGTGCAGGGCTGAGGGTTGGATTTGATGATCCTTGTGGGTCCCTTCCAACTCAGCATGTTCTCTGATTCTGGGTCCTGCTGCTGACAGAGGAAGGGCTGGTGGCTCTGGGAGTTCAGTGACAACTTTGCACAGTTTCTCCTGCCTTCTCAAACAGCCTAAGCAACCAAACCCTTGTCCTTGCACTCCATGCTGAATGGGACCGAGGAGGAGCACTGATGACTCCTTCCCAGCACAGGAACACGGCCAGTGGAGCCTTAAACAGGGAAATGAACAACTGTCCAAAAGAAGTGGTTCTGCACAAGTAATTCCTGTGGCATTTGATACCTAGATCGGGAGCCACTACATTTGGATCCTCTCTATCCCTGCTTTTCAAAGCAAGGTCTCTGTCAGGATGAGCCTTTTATCCTTCTGGGATACCAGTGGGACCCTTCCAACTCAGAATATTCTGTGATTCTGTTGGGAAGTGCCAGTGCTGAGTAGGAGTTTCACAACTGCAATGAGATCACCTAAGTTATCCTTCCTGAGTAAAACTCCTCTTACGGAATCTTTCAATCTGTTCTTCTGCTGATTAATATTTACTAGGTGGAATTAAAAGGTACTGTAACTTAAGTGTTCTGGAAACAAAAGAGAGCAAGGTAGTGGAAAAACCAATTAATGGTAGGTGCTGGCTACATAATGAAGCATGAAGGGATGTAATCCAGCCCTTAATTGAATTTCTCTCCACAATAATGAAAGATGCTCACAAGTCTTTAATTAAACACTGTCCCCTGTAATCCACTCTCCATCATCTCACAGCACATTTCTCAGTTAGGCTGCACAGAGACTTCCTAGAAATTCTATTTCCAAATGTAGAAAACGTGCTTTTCCTATTCCATGGAGTTGCTTTACTGGGATGTGATGGGTCATTACTTGAGGTTATTCACTCCGTCCCTAGTTCTGCACAGATGGGAAGGCAGGGCAGCTCTAGGAGCTTTAGTTCATAGGAAAAATGGCTGTGAATTTTTTGGAAATTCCTTATCATCTTGAACTTGATCATGTTTAAAAATGTAATGATAAAATTATAAAAATTATAAAATTTAATTATAAAAGCACTGCTAAAAACTCTGTTAAGTCCTGATCTATCCTAATTGCTTTCACTGCTACTACACTCTAGAACCCAGTAAATAATTTTGCATTAAGCTGATGCATTCAACTCATTCTGCCTTCTGTAATTTTTATTTTTCCCTTACATTTGATTTACCATAATTATGATTTTTCTGTTACTTCATTAGAAATTAGTTTTTAGTTTCTAATTTTTATATTTCTTTTGTCTTTGAAGGATTTGCAGGATTGTTATATAATTCTTACCCTGTTTTCCCCTAAATCTTGCCAAGACTTTATTTTCTTTGCCTTTGACTTCATCGTCATAGGCTGCTGCTGCACAAATGTCCCTTATTTGGGTGAGTCAAATGAATGGATGACTAATAAAAAAGAATATTGATCTTGATCAAGATGGAGTGACTGGAAATCAGCATCCAATAAAACAGGAGTGGGATGAAAATTTTCCCCAGGAACCTTTGGAGCAGCCAAAGCCTCTCTGACTTGAGATACTCAGAATAAAAGCCCATTGTTATAATTAAATCTCAATGAGCACCACTTGGGTTTTGCTCTGAAAGGAATTAAAGTCATATATGGGCATCCAGAGTGATGATTCCAACAAAATTGGGATGGCAAGTCCAGAAAGCTCCAGAAACTCAGAAAAACACCTTTGGAACATCCAGTGGGGGGAAAAAGTGGGCAATTTTGGGCCTACGTTCCTGCATCCCCACCCTTATATTCTTTCTGATACAACAATACATCATTCAAATGACTTCAGAGGGAATATTTTTTTATTAGGCTTCTTCCTTCAGCAGTTCCAAAGCTTTGGATGTGCTCCGACGGTGTCAGAACTCTGAGTTCCAAACCTTCCTCTGCTTGTAAAAGAAGAATTCTCCAGAGAATGGCTGGGAATGTGCACTGGGCATTTCATTTTCCATACAGTATTTCATTCGTGGAGTTTAACTCATGAAATTTTCTGCCCAAACCTTGGCCTGGTTTGTATTTGTATCAAAATCCTGCAGGGTCCTCCTGCTGAACATCCCCAGAGTCTGGAGCTGCTCTTGTGTAGAACAAGGGGCACCTCCAGAGCCTCTTACTTGTGCTACTTTCCAGACTCCTTCCAAATGATGTGCTTCCTTAAAAGAGGAAAAGCAGGTGCTCTTGGAAAGGAATTCCTTGTTCTCCAGAGAGAGATTTCCTGTGGATGAGGTGGGAAGTGCCTGCATGGAATGGGTTCTCCTGTCCCTCTTGGGTTGTGCTTCTCATCCTGAGCATTCATTATTCACGATTCCCTCCCATTTTTTGAGAATTGCTCATTTTGAAGGAAAACCAGAATTTTTCTGAAGGATTATCATAGAAAGTTACCTCAGAAATGTTTCAAATTGTTCTAAAATTTACTTGAAGTGAAGCAACAAGTTGACATTTTCACACCCTTTTGGTGTTGGTTTTCTCCTCCCTGGATATCCCTGGATACTTGGCTGAGTTTTCCATCTAGGAAATCAAATTATTTTGCATTCCCAGGTAGGGTGTAGGTGAGTTTATGGACCTTATTTTCACAGATAAGTCTATGAGAAAGACTCAATCTGGTGAGAACTGCACCGATACTGGAAGGACCCTTGTGAGATGCTTGCAAAGAGCAGTTGTTTTCCAGAACCCACTGAATTTTCTGGTGAAAACTGGGGACCTGCTTCTACAAAACTAGAATTTGAATGAAAACTAAGAACCAAGTCCTGAATTTTGAGGGGGAATAGAAAGAATGTATCATTGTGTTAATGCCAGAGCATTTTTATACCTTGAAGATAATTAATTTAATCTGCATGTAGTCAAAATGGAATTAAAATATGTAATGAAAAATATGTGATGAAATTAAATATTTTTTACCACAAGACACAAAATTTTTTCAATTGATATGACACATGTGAAGCATATCAATAATATATAATTATTATATATGATGTAATAATATAAATACTTACAAGACATTGATTGCAATGAATATACAGTTTTGGACAGAAATCTCTTCTTGACCATTGCTGCTGCTAATTTGGGTTATTCCTATCAACTGTAAGAATGTGTTCTCAAAAAAAATATGTTTTGAGGATTGAATTCTTCTGGAGCAAGTGGAGTTTTCTGGTATTTCACAGAATCAGGGTTGGAAGGGACCCACAAAGATCATCAAATCCAACTCCTGGCCCTGCCCGGGACCATTCTGTGTATAAATAATGATCCCAAACTGGTTTTTTTCCCCTGAAACTCTGTAAATTGTCTTCTTTTTTTTTTTTTTTTTCAGCAACTGTTCAACTGTCAGGCTTTACGGAAGCTGAGCATCCCTGACAACGACCTGTCCAGCCTCCCCACCACCATCGCCAGCCTCGTGAACCTCAGAGAGCTTGATATCAGTAAAAATGGTGAGAGACCCAAAGTATCTTAAGGAACTGTGGTGAATATGAGCAATAATGAAGTTTTAATTCCTAATGGTTAAGAACCTCGCGCTCTGGGTCTGGATTATGGTCTCCTGCCTGGCACTTTGAAGAAGGTTCCATAAACATCCACCTTGTTTGTTTTTCTTTTAAAAATTAGACTTTGGTTTAGCATCACATGACTTGTGCCCAAAAAACTGGAAAGATAAATGCCACTTTTCAGTGCACTTATGAACTGTTCCACTTCCCAAAGTGGTTTAGAACTCACTGGGTTCTTGTATGAAGGATTTAAGCACATGGGGCTGTGGGGAAACAATTCCCAGGATTTATACAGATGAGTTTGCTGATGTGCATGGCCAATTATGCATTTACACATCTGTGTGCCTAAAAACCTTTGCAAGCCTGAACTCAAGTGTCTTTGTTTTAAAAATGAGGCTTTGGCACTCCTGGAAATGTTGGGAAATTTCTTATCAGTGGAGGCCTCGAGGCTCTCGGGATTCTGTGTGTTCTTCGAACAGACAAAGAGAAGCAGTTTGAGAAGAAGTGAAAGGCATAAATATCAGTACAGATGATGTCACTGTTTGACTCTAGAAGATTATATAAATCAAGCATTAGCATAATAGTCGTAATACAAGGCATAGGATCTGTTCTGGTGTGTTTATTTAGGGCTTAAGTAGTTTTTGACTACAATACTCAATGTGTGTATCCTTCCTGTTGGAGCCGAAGTCTGATCTGAAAATACCAAATGAACTCACTTATGAACAAAACAAATAAACAGTTTTTTTGAGAAAATAATAGTTATTTCCATGGTTTTTTAGGAATTCAAGATTTTCCAGAAAATATCAAGTGTTGTAAATGTTTAACGATTATCGAAGCCAGTGTGAACCCCGTGTCCAAGTGAGTATCAGCAGCCAGGTGCAGAAAATGAGCTCAGATTTAAAGGAATTGTGTCAAGTTCGTTTGCAGGATTAATCAAAATTTCTTTCTAATTGTTTCAAACCCAGAGGGGATGAATCTACTGGAAGATTCGAGTCCTCTGTTAATGAATGTGGGGTCTTTCCATTTAGCAGAGAAAGAGTTGGCAAAACACAGGGGCTGAGGTTTCATGTGTTTCGCCACGGAAAACCTCTTGGTTGGGCCTTTGGTGACACTTTTTCCTTCCAAAAAGTTGCAATAATAGTAACAAAAAATCTGGGTTGTAAAGCCAGGAATTATAAAATGGAGTGAAGGAGGTGAAATTATGAAATTTTACTACTTCAGTTTAAAAAAATTGAGAGAAAGAGGGAGAGAAAGAAGGAGAGAAAAAGAGGGGGAGAGAAAGAGAGAGAGAGACAGGAAGAAAGAGAGAAAGAGAGGGAGAGAGAAAGGAAGAATGAAAAAGAAAGAAAGGAAGAGAGAAAGAAAGAAAAAGAAAGAAAAAAAATAAAAAAAGACACCTTTGGGTTAAACCCTCACCTAGGAAGGAGGAAAAGGCTATTTAATGTGGTTATTGCAATGTGGAGAAGATAAGAATGAGCAAAAATGTCTGTAATGAGTAAGTTCTTCTGGAGAATTTGGGTAGACAAAGAAGGTAAGAGGGAAAGTCACCTTTCTCCTTCTAAATATACATTGTTTTATTTCCATGGCAACACTGAGGTGAGCATTAAGGGTTTCACTGTTTTTTAGGCTGCCAGATGGCTTCACGCAACTTCTAAATCTGACCCAGCTCTATCTAAATGATGCCTTTTTGGAGTTTCTTCCAGCTAACTTTGGAAGGTAAGGATGAGTCATCAAAGCACAGTGATCGTGCATTTGAACCCGGCTTAGGCTCTAAGGGTCTGGTTTAAATCTGCCTTCTCTTGAAAAACTAAACAAAACCCAGAGATTTTGGCTTTTCAGCACAATTTTGATGAATGACTGTTGTAGAGGGAATGTTGTGTCAGCAATAATTTGGTGATGAAGTGATGCAGTTTGGCAGTTGAGGGAAAAAGTGGGAAGAAATAGAACTAGAAGGCGCCTGTCCTTCATCAAATGTGTGACTCAGTTGTGGCAAGGGCAGAAAACAGCAATATGAGCTCTGCCATTGAAAAATGGGCTGAAAGATAAAGGTTGTGAGTCAGAAGGGAAGAAAGAAAGGACTAAAAGGCAACATGTGAAACCAGAACAAGAGAGAAGATTCAAAAGACAGTGGAGCAGAAGGGCTGGAGAATGAGGGTAAAAATAAATGCAGCAGAAACAAAGCCAAAAAATGTTAGATGAGGACAAAGCAGAGGTGGTGGAATTCAAAGTTGACCCAATTTGCCATAAAAGGGGGTAGGAGGAGCTGGTGGATCCCTACCCTGCTCAACTCTGGAAGAAATGGGGAGTTTATTCCACGTGATGCAGGTGATGGTTGGCCTGGACTGTCCACCTGGGCACAGAGCTCAGAAGACAAAAGATAAACAGAGAAAATATTTAACAGAATTGTTAAAGAATTCACCTAATACCAGTTTTATACTTGCCCATCCTGTATGTTTTATGGTTCAACTGGGAACACCAGCCCAACACTCTAAAACTAATCCTGAGGTGACACAGTTGTGTTGGAAGTGAAGTTGGTCTGCTCAGGCCTGGGGAAATCAAGTGCTGCTTTAGCACGGGCCTGGCCCTGACCCAGAGCTGAGCCTGGCTGGAATATATCACCTTTTCACAGTAATCCTAAACTATTTTATTAATGACTTGAGCAAAGTAAACAGAGTAAAATTTCATTTCTCTCAAATATTTCCAGATCTGTGGAAGGATAAAAAGCAATTGCTTTTCAGTTCACAACTTCCTTTGAAATTTTCTGCGCATTCTACAACCCCTCGCAGGTCTCCTTTTAATTTACAGTATTTTTCGCAGAAGTAGGATATGTGCTGAGTGTTGGTATGAATTAGAACCTACACACAACAGCCCTTCCAAACTCCATTGTGCTATTAGGTGAATTCTGTCAAAGCTTTTCAGAAGAGTTCTGCTGAGGACAGACGTGTCCTGTCTGAGTGTGTCTGTGCTTACATGAAATTATTTGGTTCTGAATACCAAATGCATGAAACAGACTCTTCCTTTATTGAAATAAGTAATTTTAAATCATCCTTATGGATTCCTGAACTAATTCACTGAATGAACTCATTATTTTCTATCCTATTTCTAGACTGGTCAAATTGCGAATTTTGGAGTTAAGAGAAAACCACTTGAAAACTCTACCAAAGTAAGTGATGGAATATTTACATTTATTCACCTGGAATTGCCAAAAGTGAAAAATATTTGTATTTGCAGCAATGCAATGGTGTGGTTTCTGTTAAGAGTGTATTTTTTTGCATGATTTAAAGAAATTTTACTGAAGGGTTTTAGCAAAAACCAGAGATCTGTGATTCTGTGACATGGTGGAAGATGGATCCTGCTACATTAACTGAGTGTAAATCAATGGCCAAAATCTACAATGCGACATTTAAAGATAAATAAACAAAATTGAAAAGTAACAGATGAGAGAACCCTGGTCAGTGATGATGTGATTTGTTTTCCTCACCAAGAATTAATCTGATGTGTTGAAAACACCCTCTGTGTAACCTAATGGAACTCTGGTTTGAACAGAATTTAAATGGTTTTGGTGCTTTTCAGAGCAATTAAAAAACCTGTATCAGCAGAATATGGAGGAAGTATCAATTTGCTGGTGTTTCTTGGTGCTGTTTACAAAAAAAAAGGAAGTTTCTATAATTTGTTGCTGGAATTTGACCAACCATTTAAATGGTTTTGAAAAGGAAGTGGTAAAGAACTGAACAATAAATCTCTACCTCTCCCATGCTGCACTGCATAAAACAGGGAATTTGCTCTTCTATCCAGACTAGAATTATGTAATTGTTTTCTGGAAGAGGGATCCTCACCAATGGAAAAATACCCATGGATTTGGAGCTTGTTAGAAAGGAGATTAACGCTTCAGTTTGGAACTCCAATGCACTTTTGGATGTTCCCATTTTCTGCCAGCACCACTTTCTCTGCATAAAATACTTCTGGGTGTGCAGTTTTAACCTACTGAAAATATCTCTATGTTCAGCCTGTAGATCTTCCCAATACTCTTCTATAACATCAGTAATTTATTTCCCCTCTATGTGGTTTGATCAAAGATTATCCTTGACGCTGGTTTCCATGATTAGTTAGTTTTCCATCAGCAGTTAGAAATACTTGGAAATCTCTGGCCAATATTGCAAATAGTTTATAGTATTTTAGTAAAGCTTTAATTTGTGCAACAAAATAAGATTGTTTTTTTTTTTCCTCTTGAACTCTTCAGAGCATTTGGGAGACTCTGACCAAGTTATTTGCTTGATGACTCTCACTCTGCTAGTAGCAGAGCCTGTCCTTGGAGAAGTGCACTCTGGCTTTCTGCTCCTAAAACCCAACCTAGTCCAGAATTAATCCAGCCCCAGACTGAAATTACCAGCTTTCCTGATTTTTGTGGGCAAACATTCCTGAGCATTCCATACCCAAAGCTGAGAGCTGGTTGTCCCTGTTGGCATGAGGAGGGTCGGTGGTTTTATCAATTGTTACAGTAATTGAACTAAATCCCAATTATTCAATAAAATCTAGGAGCTAAATTTACATCTTAGTTGGAAAAAGAAAGTTCTAAGAACATTTCCAACAGAAGTTTTTAATTTATCTAACAGTTGTGTTTAAGCCTGGCCTGGTTCCAGGCCTAAGGAAGCTTGTTAATTTGCTTGAATTTTGTATTTTCTGAGAACAGACTCTGTCATAAATATTCATTGCTCTTCGGTCAGGAGATGTCAGCAGACCTGCCACTCCCCAACTGAATGTTTTAGGACATTGTTGAACTCCTGGGAGCAATCAAGAAGTGTTTCATGTCTCAGAAAAAACCCAGAAACTCCCTGTGGGGTTGGTTGTTTCAGGCCTAGACTGTTTCGAAGATTGTTGTGCACATTGTAGCACTCGGATCTTGGCTCTTAGAGCTGTTTGGGCAGAGGAAAACACCTTTGCAAGGTTCTGGGGGATTTCTTTCACTAGACATCTGGAAAATTGAAAAATTGTAGAAACCTCATTTGTTGCTGGTGAGTCACCAGTGTCTTAGAGCCTGGAGGGGCTGTAATTGTGAGAAAATACCTGTATTTGCTGGGTGACTCACTGGTGCCCAGCTGGAGCTGTGGCTTCTCAGCTGCTCTCTGGTTTTCTGGACAGTAGGAATTTTACAGCTCTGTTTTTTCTGCATGTTAGGAAATGATGTCCAATGGAGACATTACCAAATGTGTGAGTCCGTGGCACCTGATGTCAGGGAAAACCAGGATTTCTCTTGGTCTTCAGCTATTGCTCAGAATTAATTTGCTTTGTGAGGAGTAAAAATTGACTATCTCAAGTACAGCCTCTAAAATTTGCAGAATTAAGTAATTCTGAAGGCGAAAGCATTTAAAAAGTGGGTGATATTTAATAGCACAGTTTCAAGGTCATGTCCTGAGAGACTAACAGAGATTTTTGATACATGAGGAGTTTTTCAGTCAGGAATCAGGTTGGGAAGAAAAGATGTGGATGTAAAATATCTGAGTCATTGATCTGAGAGAGCCTTGATAGGGCCAAATGCTCTTTATCAGAGTGTTTTCACTGGAGACAAAGAAACCTTTGGGACACGGGAGAAAAAAGAGGGAGATGTCGTTTGGGAAAGCTCCACATGGAATGGAGATGGGAAAGAGTTAAGCAGGTCCTAATCTGCTAGGAAAGATAATATATGCACAGTATTATATGGAATATATTAATATATATTTAATAAATTTTATTTAAAATAGTATGTTACTTAAGCTGAAAAACTGAAGTCAAGGGGAGATACGTCAGTGTTTGTCTCTGCACAGACTGACCATGTATCAGGTTATGGAGTAAACTTGTTTTTGGGTAAAATGGTTAGTGGGTAAACTAGTTATTGGGGAAAAGGATTAGTGAGTAAACTGGTTTTTAGGTCAAAGGGTTATTGGGTAAACTGGTTATTGGGTCAAGGGGTTATTGGGTAAACTGGTTATCAGGTATATGGGCTGAAATAATTCAGAAATGTTAAGTTTTTATCAGAAATTCTATAATTACATTGTGAAGTTCTTTATGTGGCACTTTGACATTCCTTTGCAGACATTTGCATGTGTCGTTCTGTTCTTGTTGGTTTAAAGAAGCATTTTTCTGAAATACTCTGATTTTGCAGTTATCTGGGTCCCCTCAGTTTGCTTTGTCTTGGTGCAACCTTCCTGCACTCCAACATATTTCATACCTGTGGTTTTAATCCTGGTTTGAGTCAGGAAGAAAAGGACTTTATGGATAAGATTATGATGATAATAAAGATGATAAAGGTGGAGGGGTTTGTTCCTTTTGTTAAAATTAGCCATTTTGTCTTGATCTGGTTTCAGACTTAAAATATAAACCAAAGTTTTTAATTCTTGATTGCACATTTTTAGGTTATTATTTTTGCTGTCAAAATGCAGACTCTACTTGGACAATCATTGTTTGGTCTTACCTGTTGTAGGCAATAAAATATCGGTATTTTCTACTTTGCTTTTTTCTCCAAACACCTCCAGTTGTGAGGAATCTCTGAGCTTTTGCTGCCACTATTTATGTTGCAACAGGATTTCTGTGCATTCAAGTGTCACAAAAAGTCTATGAAAAATAAATGTTCCAATTTTCTATAATATTTTACTGTCAGTGCTCAACTATCTTCCTTGATAAAGGGCGTTAGAGGAGTTTTCTTCTAATAATTCCAAAGCACAGAAGGTCAGTCTCATTTAAAGTTTGCCATTAAAATTATTTGAAAGAGAGATGGACACAAGAAGGATGCCCTTCATTAAGTTTTTCCTTCTGGATAATGAATTAAGGTGAAAATTAAGGTGAAAACAATATTTTTGTGCAGATATAATTAAAGTGTCTGTTTTGGCTTCACAATTATATATTGCAAAAAAAGCTTGGGGGGAAAACACATTTTTCACCCAGAAGAATTTACTCCTATTAACTGTCATGAAATGGGACTTTTTCTATCCTTTGAATTCCAAGTGTACTTTTATTTTCTTCTCTAACTGTAATGTGAAAAAAATGACATTTTTCTCTGACATTCTTCCATGTTTTTTTCCATATCTTCCCACTTCTTTCCATTTCTTTTAGTCCCCCAAAACTTACAAATATAAATGTAGAAAGTAAATGCTGGTGGGGAGGATACAGGTTCCTTTCTTTCCCCTGGATAATTTCTTTATTTCTTTACTTATTATTTTCTAAACTGATTAAATAAAAAATTTTATGAGTTATGGGTTGTTCTTTCTTTTATTCCCTATTCAGTCCCCCAGCAATGCTGTAACTCTTTCACACCTGAAAAATAAGCCAGAATATTAAATGCTGCATTGGGAATACCAGACTTTTAATTTTAATTATCCCACTACCAGATCTGCACCAAATTAATGTGCCAGGTACCCACTACTAAACAATATTTGGCAAAGAAATAACGTGGGAACAAGGCAAAGTGGGGGAAGTTTCCTGTTCTTGATGTAATTATCATAAATCTAGATTTATTGAAATTATTTGTAACTCTTATTTATGCTGATTATTTTTTAAAAGTGGTGAGACTGTGTATGAGACTCAACAGATGAAGGTTTCTAAGCAGCAGCATAAGACCTGTATAAAAAGGACATAGTGATTTGGTTTTAAAACAATATAAAGTGAATTAGACCAGATTCTTCCTTGGCAGAATAAATCTCAAATAATAGTGGGTGTTTTGCAGAGGTTAAATTTGCATATTGGAAGGTTAAATTTGCAAATTGGAGGTATTTAAACTTATAGAATTACAATTCTTATGCCCTTCTGTAGCTTAGACTTTACTCCGAAGTGACAAAATAAACAGAATAATATAGAAATTCCAGAAAGATATTCAGATACCAAACATATCCCAACCCATTACCTTCCTCCAGATGGGAAATTTGCTGGATAAAAGTGATTATTATTTCCATTAACCTGACAATCGAGTGGTAAAAAGCTTTCTTGTGACTTACAAACATTAGTGCCATAACATATCTATTCCTCACATCCTTCCCACTCTCCAAATCCCATTTTAGGAAGTAGATCTGTGAAAATCACGGGTTGTCTGAGTGTGTTGAAGTCAGTGGAACAGGGAATTTGTCTCAGCTCAGAACATGTCCAGGCGATCTAAATCTGGGGGAAAGCTTCTCTTTCTCCTGCTCTTTTTTGAGCTGCTGTTCCACTTTCTCCCAAGTTTATGATCAGGATGGAAACTGTTTGCCACACTTTGACTTTACAAATGTTTGCATCGTTCCTGGTGACCTGTTTTCTTCAAATAGCAACTCTGGCTGAGTTTAATAACTCCTACTCCAGGAGGCTTTACTACCTTGGCACGACGTTATTAAAATATTGGCAATATTTTAATAAGCGACTACTACTATGAATTTTCCCTTTAGGCTTTTTAAAATATATGTATTTGCTGCTCAGAGAAGAGGCTGAAAGATGTGTTATATTGCTTTCCTATTGTAAAAATGCCTTTCCAACTTATATAAGGTTTTCTGAAAAATGCCTTAATTATTCTTCATGGAATCACAGATTGGTTTGGGTTGGAAGGGACCTTAAAGCTCATCTTGCTCAGAGCAACCTGGTCTGGTGGAAGGTGTCCTTGCCCATAGCAGGGTGTGGAACAAGATGAACTTTAAGGTCCCTTCCAACCCAAACCGTTCTGGGATTCTGGGATTCTATGATTTCTTTTTTCAGAAGAATTTAGATCTGATCAGTGGCACTAAATTTCAGATAAACCCTTCATGGCACAAGGGGGTGGGAGGGGAGAACATTTATAACCGTGGAGAATCATCATAGCCCACCTTCCACTCATTTTGTTCTTAATTATCGCAGAACCCTGAGCTCCTCCCAGAACGACTGGGAGCTAAAAACACAAAGAGTTTCCTCTGCCTGTTACTAATGAGATTGGATTTGGTTGTGCTCAGACTCTGTGCTCTGCTTTCTCGGGAATGGTTTATGGTGTGCAAGGAAATGGCTTGTTATACTCAAAACACTTAAGAGTATAATTTCCATTGTATTTGAGTAAACCCAAATCTACAGAGTAAAAGCACCTTCACACAATTCCAGCTGCAGGAGGAGTCAATAGAGAGAAGGTGCCTGAGGGGAGCTATTTGGAACATGGTGGGTTTTACCTATGTGGCCATCAGAGACCTTCTCTTTGTCCCAGCTTCTGTCTGTGTGCCCTGTGTCCTTCTGTGGTGGGAGACTGAGGGGAGACCTCATTGCAGTTAGAACTTCCTTGGGAGGGGAAGAGGAGGGGCAGGCACTGATCTCTGCTCTGTGGGGACCAGGGAGAAGACCCCAGGGAATAGCCTCAAATTGTGTCAGGGCAGGTTTAGGTTGGATCCTAAAAAAAGGTTCTTCCTCCAGAGGGTGGTTGGGCACTGAACAGGCTCCCCAGGGCAGTGGCCACAGCACCAAGGCTGCCAGAGCTCAAGGAGCATTTGAATGATCCTCTGGGCACATGGTGTGACTCTTGGTCCTGTGCAGGGCTGAGTGTTGGACTCGATGATCCTTGTGGGTCCCTTCCAAACTCAGCAGATTCTGTGACTCTGTGATGCTGTGAAGTTCTTGCAGTGTACTCCTCAGAAGGTCTCTAAAGTCAGCAAGCAGAGATCGGCTCCATGGGGCGCAGCGGGTCACCTTGTTCTGCCCTTTCCCTTGAGCCATGAAAAATTCCCTGCACTGGAAGGCTTTTATTGATGTCACCAGGAAAATAAAAACAATCAGGCAAAACTTGATGACTCTCAACTGCCTTTATTCTTCCACATCCAAACCGTGCTGGATGATTGCTTCTGAAAAACTGAGTGTTATGTGTGTCTGAGTAAATGCCAGTGATCATTAGTTCTTCATCACAATTGCATTTTCCTACTCAGTGAGTTCTTTTATGAACCAGTAATCTTTGCTTTTCCTATTGAAATACATGTGTAGATTATATTCACTAGTTATTTTCAGTATTTATGCTTTGTAGCCATATTTTAGACCTTTTGCATGTTTGTCCCGTTTCAGTCCCATTAAAGCTCACAAGTTCCATGTTGATGTTCTTCCTGGTGTTGGGTTGTAAAAGAAATCTTGCCCGTATTTGTGATATTTCCTAATTCAAAATCATCCCCCCTGCCTGCCTGAAACCCGTCTCTGATCAGAAAATCACACTGTGGCCCTGCAGTTGTTTTTTCCCTTCCCAAGCCACATCTCCGATAGGAGTAATGGAATCCTTGTTGATGGTGTGGTAGAGCAGTTCTCCGGGATAGCCTGTCCCTGGAGATCTTCCACATCTTGTGATCTGAACTTCTCCTGGAGAAGAAGAAATCAGCCATCCTTTTGCCTACAACTACACACAGATATTTCTGCTCTGTCATTCCAAGGTGCTCTTTGCCATCTCCAACCACTCCCATCCCACTTCCTCAATTACGATGCAGATAGTTACTGAGTCAGGACATTTTTCATCTCAGATTCCTCCTTGTCTTTTCTAACACATCCCTATTTATCTCTCTGGCTTTTCATTTAGAAATAACCCTGGGTTTGATGTGTGTTCACGCTGCCTTCAGGCCATGTTTCAGCAGAAAGAGGAATCAAAAGGACTGTGAAATAAGGAACCTGTGTTGAGAGAATTCTTTAACTCTTGTGTTTTGGCTTGGCTGTTTAAGTTAACTTTTAATCATCATATATTTCTTAACACTGTTTCAGCTTGGCTCATCCCTGTTAATTATTCAGCACCTTAATTTAGGTCTTCTTCCTGCTCTCTGGCAAAGAAAATGGGAAAACAGGGTTAAAACTGCATTTTCAGTCTCCCTTTATGTTTGTTCATTCCATGTGAAAGGAGCCCATAAGAGCATAAAGCATGTGCAGAATTCGTTAGAAATATGAATCATGTATTGTATATCCTGATGAAACATCGATTGTTTTTAGTCAGCTTTTAGTATGGACAGCTTGGGCTGCTTTTTCTCGGTCTTCAGGGTGGTGGGGACACAGATACCAAGACCTGTAAAATGACCCAAGTAGTTTTTTATTGATTTAATAACCTGGTGGAGTCCCCATCCCCGGAAGGGTTCAAAACATGAGTGGATGTGGCACTTGACGACATGGTTAGTGATGAACGTGGTGGTGGGGCTGCTTGATGGTTGGACTGGATGATCTTAAAGGTCTTTTCCAACCTTAACGATTTCATGATTTTATTATTTTAGATATTTTCTCTCTTGGGTATTTCAGTCCATGTATAAGCTCTTATATCCTCAAAATCAGTTTTTAAATTCACTCTGTTATTTTGAAGGCTGGATAATAGATTCAGTGCTTCACGACAGATTAATTTTTACCCTTGGTCCTTCGCTTTATTCCATAGTTGCTTTATATTCTATAAATTACATAAATTATCTTGAGATTCACTGAAAACTGAGGGTTTTTTTTAATCTATTGCATGATGTATAAACAGCTCTTTGTGCTTGGATCTTGTGATGCTTTAGCCCTGGTTAAGATTTAACTCCTCTGCAACAGGTAAATTATTAATTATTAATTTTACAAAGTGCTTCCAAACTGATGAATTTAAAGTTACATTGCCAGGTTTAAAATACTAAAACTGAGAGGCTCATCTATTCCAACAATTTGGGAATAAAGGTTTTTGTGGACAACAAAAATGTGAGAAAATATTATTTGAGATGAGCACAGCAGGTAATCCAGCACTGGCAGTGGATTTTCCTCATTTACTTTTTATTTCTTCAGAAAATAATGTCATAAACTCAAATGGAAAAGGAGTTTTGTGAGTTGCTGCTCAAGGAAATAATGTGTGTGACCCTTAGAACCTCCTCAGTCCCAGCTCTGCAGAAGCTCCTGTTTGATGTTTGCCTCTTCCATTGTATAAAGGACATTTTTTGCTGTGTAAATTCAATCATGTCTCTGACTCGTGAAGTTTTATCTATTGGAAGTCCTTTGGTTATTTTTGAATACTTTTTTTCACACGTGGGAATATCTTGGATGTGATTGGAAGTTTGTGGTGGAAGGTTTCATGCAATCACTATCTCCTGCCTGTCAGGAGTGACCAGGATTTTGAGGAGAATCCCATGATTCCATTAAAATAAGTCCTTTGTTTTGCCCGAAAGTCTAAACCGAGGCATTTTCCTGCATATTTAAAGTGTTTAAAATGTGTAAATAAGTATTTTCTAAATAAGGCAGAGAAACCAAACATGCAAGAAAGTTAAATTAGGCAATTTAGGTGATTACCAGGAATTGTAATTAATACCTCTGCATTGTATCATGGGAGTTATAATTTATGATTTAGAACTGTTGTGAGCAATGTTAATTTTTCACTAAGTATTCTTAGCTTCTGTGCTGGTTTTCCAGGCCTTTGTAGTTTTTTAGCACGTTCCATTATTGTGTTTAAAAATAATTTAAATATTCCCCTTATTCTAATCCTAATGGGACTTCCATCCTAAGAGCCAGAAATCAGATCTTCTCTATGTGAGTCCTGAGTGGAGCTACTCATGAATGGAAAAATAGCTCCAAATGTGATTCCAGTAAAGATTTATGGGAAATCTTTGGTCAGTTTTATCACCACATTAATTCCATTCCATTACATCATTTAAATCATGAATATTTAACCAAGCATTACTCATAATTGCTCCTTTCCTTATCCACCTTTACAAAATGACCCGACATAAAAAATATAATGAAGCTTTCCCTAAGAAAAATAAAAGTAATTACATGGAAGACCTAAAAATAGCAGCTGCTGATGGAATATCACGGCTGATACTCCATTGGGGACCTTGGCAGTGCTTCATCTTTTGATGGAACCCCAACTAATGGAAATTAATCTGCCTCCACATCAATGTTAGTTTATGCATTGATCAAATAGGTTGGGAAATGCACTGGAAAAGAGTGGGAGAGGAAAAAGAAAAATTAAACCAGCAGTGAACTTCGTGTGGAACAGGGGAAGTAGCAGCATTAAGCAGCAAATTTATCAGGAATTAATGTGTGTCAGGGTGGCTGCTGGGGCAGAAAGATGAAATGGTGCTAAAATAAAACTGGGCCTGTTTCTGGATGTTTCCAAACCACCCAGTGATCAGCAGCAATTCCGTATTTGTTGTGTTTCAAAGACTCGCTTCCCTCTCCTCCTGCAGACTGGCCTTTTTAGTTCTGTAGAGTTTATTCCCCTGTTTTAACATACTAAAAATGAAGTTTCCTTGACATAAACATGCAGCAGAGCTCCTGTGCAGCCCCAGCACAGCCTCGTTTTGCCATCATTTAAATGCTAAAACTGGCCTCTGGTTTCCAGTCCCGGCATCTTTGATCATCATTTTTACCTCTGGTGCAAATTGCAGAGATGAAATGGTGATATTTTAGAGCACAGCAATTAAGACTATGCTAATTTTTTGATTAGGATCTGATTACCTTAAAAGGCCCCTGAACTGCCTGTTGCAGTTAATGCTAAATTACTTAATTAATTATTTTTATTCTCTTTTTTTACCAAACCCAGTGTGGTGTTTGGACCTCTTTGGTCCACCAGGGTTTAAAAGAGAAATTCTGCTCTAGTGGTAAAACCCTGTCCCAGTTTTGTCCATGGAAACAAAGGCAGTGATTGATTTATTTACTTTGAACTCCATCAAATTTGAACCTCAAAGCAGTTGAGGGCCTAGCTCAGGCCATGAAGAGCCAAACCACTCTCTAGTTATAAAGAAGTTGATCACAAATGTATAAATCTGCATCAAAAAGCCACTTTTTATATTGTATTTAATTTCAATCACTTATAAATTTAACATGGGTCATTTTCCTTGAGAAACTATACGAAATTCTACCAAGATTCTGTTTATTTTTACACTGAAATAACTGTTGCTTTTTAGTTCAAGGACGGAATATATTGTTCAAATTTGCATCATCAGCATCAAACTGGTGTAATTCTTTTTACCGGAACAGTATTATTTCAGCTTTATTTTTATCCAAGCAAAATTGGACTGACATTTTGCAAGTTAAAATCTCATTTTATGTGTTTCCTAATTTCTTACAGGTCAATGCACAAACTGACTCAGCTGGAGAGACTTGATCTGGGCAATAATGAATTCTCTGAACTGGTAAGAAACACAGCATTTTTGAACAGAAAACCTGTGGGGTTTGGATGCTCTGTGGGTGGGACATTGAACTTTTACTGGAAGCGCTTTTCTGGATTGTGGCCACGGGCGAGGGACATATTTCATTGTGGAACAGAAGGTTCCTGAGGTGAATGTTGATGTCAAAATATGCTTCATCTCCATCAGGCTTCTGTAGTTCAGGTCAAGGTCACAGAGGATTCTCCCTCTGAGCAGATTATTACTCCTGGGATACTTCACTGGGGCATGAATTGAGGATCTCAACACAAATTATTGCATCGATTATGTATTAATTTCTTAATATCTACCATTATATCTTATATCATTTATATCTTATATCAAACATTAGAAATAGCTGTTACCAATTATTAGAAATTGCTATTAGCAATTTTTAGAGAACCTATGTCTGCCCCATCCCTGGAAGTGTCCAAGGCCAGGTTGGACGAGGCTTGGAGCAACCTGGGATAGTGGAAGGTGTCCCTGTCCATGGCAGGGGGTGGGACTGGATGATCATTAAGGTCCCTCCCTGCCCAAACCACTCTGTGGTTCTGTGATCTCACCCTCGCAGGAATGCCATAGGAAAAGTGGTACTAATTTAAATCAGACTTGTGAACAAAAGGATAAAAAGGTCCTGTTTTCATGGATTCTGATTTCATGAAAGTCTGATTTGGGTTTCAATAGAAGCTTCCTTTTTTCGAGAGAAAAGTGTTCCCTGGAGCTGTGGTGGTGTGGGAGAGGTTCATTTCTTTGACATCCTGGGACCTTTTTGCCCTGGAAGAACCTGTGCAGCCAAACTGGAGCCACAGGCACAGGGTTAACTTCAAAACTGAAGTAATTCTGTTCATTTTTCTGGAAACAAGATGACACAAATCATGGGGTTCCTGGAATAGAAACTGTCACTTCCTAAAGAGCAGCTGTATCCAGGTGACTTCATGTAATCAAGGGAGGGAAGAAGCAACTCATATCCTGGGGCTCTGGGAGCTGTAAATCCCAAGGAATGGGACGTAGGTTTGACATCTCAGGGGTTTTTTTGACATTTGAAGGGTCAAAAACTGGCACCAGGCAGATGATGAGCAGCAATGACAGCTGGAGAGGAAACAGGGAAAGGTAGGGAGAAAAGGAAAATGTAAGAGGATAAAATGTAATATATTTTTAATTGAAGATTAATGTGAGTCTTTAATTCAGACTTGATCCTGGGAGGCATTTCTGTACCAAGAGGGTGGTCAGAGCCTGGAACAGGATTCCTGGAGAGGGATGCCCCAAGCCTGGCAGGGATTAAGGGACATTTGGAGAATTCCCTTATTAAAGTTTTGATCAGACTGAATTGGTCAGGGCTGGATGGTCATTCCAGCTGATTTTATTAAGACCCTTCCAATCCATTCCTATTCCTATTCCTATTCCTATTCCTATTCCTATTCCTATTCCTATTCCTATTCCTATTCCTATTCCTATTCCCACTCTCCTCTATTCTATTCCAATTGTGGCAATCTATGTGGAAAATTAAAATATTCTCCTAAAAGACATCAACTGAAGCATTTCTAACACAGACAAATAAGTTTTTAATATCAAAACATCAGTGAGATCTCATCTGGGTCCTGGTGAACCATAAAGTGCCATAACCCAGGGTACACTATAAATGCCGTAATAATGGTAAATTATAATCCATGCTCAAGGAATTTCACCTCAAACTGTGCTATGTCCAGCACAGGAATAGACTGTTCCCTCTGAGAAAGGTGTCTGTTAATGAGAGGAATTTAAAGGCAAATTGAAGTTGAGAGGGGAAATTATGATTATCCATAATGACCTGAGTCAGTGAACACTCTGGAGGAATAAAGAAACATTAATCAGCACAGGAACAAATAGTATAAAATAACCATTAATCAGTTTAGCTTGGAAATGAGAAATGGATTTAATCATAGAAGGACAACAGAATTTCAACAGAATTAGCAGAGGCAAAATAAATAATCTTTAAAATGTTAACTAATAGTTTTTTAATGGAAACACATCATGTGGCAACGTGGAAAACCGAGGGATTGAGCTCTGCTGCTGAGCAGGTTTATTGTTACCTGATAAGGCATCAGGCACTTCTCCTGCCTGGAGAAGTGAAAAATCACATTTCTTATGGGAATGACAACATTCCAAAACACTCAGGCTATGTGGGATAATTAGAGGTCTCTCTTAAGGTCTGGTGGTGCTGGGCAGAGGTATTTGTTCTGGCTGTGTTGGGTTAATTCCAGGGCAATTGCACCACAGGCCTTTAAAATGCTTGAACCTGGTTTAGTCAGGACCAAATGGAATATTTAATACCAGTTTCTGGTCTTAAAAAAAAATCTCTACACCTTGACAAAGGAAAGCAAGTTGGACGTTCTGTTTTGCTGTGGAAAGTGTTTCATCGGAAAGGAAGACACTGCTTAGGCTGAAAGCTGGGAGCATTTGGGACCTGGTAATTCCTGATTTTCCCAGCTCTAAGGAGTCAGAAATGATCTGAGGAATTGCCTGTTTCAGCTTCTCTCACTAAGATCTTGTAATTTGGAAAATAATAAAACAGATTAAATTTAATATTGCAATTTTAAGGCACACCATGATTGTAACTCCTGAGTGTGACAACTGCAGACATCAACTCTCCTAGCAAGTTCTCCTTTGGATTCAGTTCTTTTCCAAAGCATTCTCATATTTTACAAGTTTTGCAAAAGAGCACCAGTGGTTAAATTAAATGGAGTGAGCTGTTCCTGTCATTAAAAATCTGAAAGGCTGATGTGGGTTATAAAAAACCAAAAGAAGGTAAAGAGGGAATCTTTTTTTTTACACCAAATATCGATTTATATTTAACTAAAAAACCACTGCTATATATAACTGTCCATAATTATATATTTTTTCCTCAGCCTGAAGTTCTTGAACAAATTCAGAATCTAAAGGAACTCTGGATGGACAATAATTCTTTGCAAGTGCTACCTGGGGTATGAACATTTATTCTTTGTAATTGAATTATTGTGTTATGTAGTGACCTATTTACCTGGCAGTAAATGTGCGTTTTCTTGCATAGGGGCACAGTCTTCCTTCACAGAGTCATTAATTATAACCCAGAAATAAAAGTTACCTGATAATGTCAAAATATTCAGCACAGAAAATCTTCATCTCTTTGGTGGGACTGCAAATGAGATGGGAATTTTGAGTGAATATCCCTTGGATCCATGTCCAAATGGAGAAATAATACAACTGTATCACCAGGAACTCAGTTTTTCAGCAGATTTAATGAATCTGGAGCACATTAATTAGAAATAAAAGTTACGTGATAATATCTAAATGTTCAACACGGAAAAGCTTGGCTTCCTTGGTGGGGCTTCCATCAGATGGGAATTCTGAGTGAATATCCCTTGGATTCGTGTCCAAATGGAGAAATAATACAACTGTGTGATCAGGAACTCAAATATGCATCAGATTTAATGAATCTGGAGCACATTAATTAGTTTGGGGTGTTTAGTTTGGTGCAGCTCCTGAAGGGGAGGCTGAGACCACCTTGGTCCTGCCTTGGAAAAGTGCTGAGAGAATTGAACAGAACCTGTATCACTCTTGTTTGTCTCTAATTAACTTAGCAACTGGTGTGTGTCTGTCCAAGTAACTCTTTCTCACGTGCTATTAAGTCTATAGGGAAGTTAAAACAGCTCGTGTACCTGGATGTGTCCAAAAACAGGATAGAAACTGTGGATTTGGACATCTCGGGATGTGAAGGGCTTGAGGATCTCCTGTTGTCATCCAACATGTTGCAACAGCTGCCAGATTCCATCGGTGAGAAAAGCTCAGGGATTTTTGTAACCTTTTCCATCTGAAAATTTAATTCATATGTATTTTTTTTCTATCTATAAGACTTTATAATTGTGGCCCAAGAACTGACATTAAATCCCAAAGGAGGCACAAACATCTGTGTGTGAAAAGTCCCTAAAGACCATTTGGTAAAGTCAGGAACAAAAATCCCTAGGTAGAAAGTATTGATTATTCTGGTTTGCTATTTTAAGGAAAATAAGCAAAGAAGGCTGTAAGTGATCTAAATTTGAAAGTAAATATGAGAGTGACAGGGGGGAAATTGCTGCTCTGAGTTAAAGCATTAAAAAGGAAATAAAAAGGAAACAGTTCAAACTATTAATTTTCTTTTTTTAACTGTTTTTCATGCATTGAACTTCAGATTTTTTTAGGATATACAGAAATTCTGAAAGCCAAATGCTTGTAGGCACATCTGGATCTTTCATTTCAGTCTTGGTCCCTCATATTTTCTTTTCAACTTCCCTTTAAACTGTTAAACAGGACTGGCATTTGATTAAATAATAAAGAAAAAATCATTAATAAAGAAAATTATCTATTAAGACATTAATAGATAATTAGAAATCTACTCTTACTGCATAGATAAGATACTATTATTTTTATTGCTTTTTATTTTTATAAAGATATTATTCTTTTATTAATATTTATATTATTATCTATTTTTACATTATTTTTCAAGACCACAGAAATACAATTAATATTTCTCTTGCAGTTCAGCTCAACATTTAATCAGGACTTTATTTTGATTAAAAGAACATGTCGTATACACAGATATTCTCTAAAATCCAGACCTGAGTTATTTGGTGTTAGAAATCTTCGGGGTTTTTAGCACATGGGAGATTATAGAAAATATTAATGTCAAATATTTTTCTGTTATTTCTTCTCCACCTGCTCTCTAGGGCTGTTGAAGAGACTGACAACTCTGAAAGTAGATGACAACCAGCTCACAATTCTGCCCAATGCCATTGGAAAGTGCGTATGAGATTAATGTGATTTTCAACATTAAGTAAAATGTGTTTTCACTTCTGCTTTTTTTTTTAATATAAAATAAGACAAAGATATCCTGAATTATAGAATAATTCAAATTTTATAAATAAATTTTCAAATAGTTTTAAAATGCTGCCTAACACCCAGTTTAAAACATTGGAATTTGGAGTACTACTATTACTTCTGTGGGTTTATACTAGTGTGAGAGATAAAAAGGGAAAATATATCAAATTTTCCAAGAAAAAGGCTACTTTCCTGTGTGAATCACTCGCAATTTAGATGATTAGAGCAGCAAAAGTAGAAGAAATAGGAGTATTTGGGGGAAATACGTCTGTTCCCATGGCAACAGCCTGAGCCTGGTGTGGGAAGGAGACACTGCAACCCTTGTTCATATGGAGATTTCTTAAAATATTCCAGTGGTCCCAGTGGAACAGCCATGAAAATTTCATGGGGATGGGTCAGGATCCAGGTATTTCCTGGGAATGGGGCAGGATTCTGTCATTAATTGATTATAAGAAGCACTAATGGTTCCCTCTAGCTCTCGTGGGATCAGGTAGGACACGATCCCTGGCTTATCCTGCTGAGTGTCTGGAGCTCTTTGCCCACCAAAATCTGCCATTTATTGTCAAATTTGGGGTGATGCCAGTGTGTTCCTAAGGATGGAATCAGGGCATTCTTTGTATAGGTTCCCACTTCACATTCCTTCCAGCAGAATATATCTTTAACATTGGTATTTTTGTAGGGTGCTTCTTCCTCTACATACTTTGCTTCTGAAATTCTGTATAAGCTGGTAATTTTGTGGGATGCTTCTTTCTCTACATATTTTGCTTCCGAAATTCTATATAAACTGATATTTGGAAAAAAAATCAGAGTTCCTTGTCAATGGCTGCCTTCCCCAGGTGTGGCACCAGAGTTTCCATCCTCCCCAGGGCACCAGTGTTGATGCAGCAGCGACAGAGCTGTGCCAGGGGAGGTTCAGGTTAGGCATCAGGGGGGCAACTGTGCTGCACACCTTCTATAGCAACCAGTTCATAGAATCCCAAACTGATTTGTGTTTGAGGGACCTTAAAGCTCATCCAGTTCCACTGCCTGCCATGGGCAGGGACACCTTCCATTAGACCAGGTTGCTCCAAGCCCCATCCAACCTGGCTACTTCACTAATAACTTAGCTGTTGTGCCATTTGGGAAAAATAATCCAAATTTGTGAACTATTTCAGCTGCAGCCACTGACAGCCCAGGTTGGCTCACCCTTCTCTAGTTTTTGTAATGTCTCCAGATTTATGGAGAGCATTAAAAGTTGGTGATGTGAATCACTAAAGGACAGATCTTTGCTACTCAAATAATTGTGTTGCAGTAAATTCTCATGAGCAGTGAAAGCTCATAAGGCTCAAAACTCTACTGGATGCTGCAAAAATGTTGATCTAATATTCAACTTTAACAGTTTTGAGGGTCAGTTTCTGAAACCTTCTAAAACTTTTCTATTTTGCTGAATTGCTCAAATTGAAGGAACCTCCATTTTTTAACCTAATTTCTGTTCAGTATTGTTTGTCTTGGAGCCTTCATTATTTTTTTAAAGACACAACTGCTGCTCTAAGGTGGTAATGCAGAGCAGAGGCTGATCATCTGATATTATATGTTATTTTAGAGTGACTGGTTGTGCTTTTTCAATGAAGTGCTCCCTCTCTAACGAGGATGGTGTCTCCCACATCAAAATGAACTTGGCTTTCTCTGACTCATCCCTTTGGATAGTTTTCTACTGAGTCTCTTTCTCCTAAATACTGGTGGCAGTACCTACCACAGAGCCTGTTACTGTCACACAGGGATTAACAATGTGGAGGAGGGAATGCTCCCTCCAGGGACCAATTTCTCCATGAGGTGCAGAGCATTTCAACTCTGGTGCTGGTGGAGAACGACCACCCTCATATTTTGAACTCTTGTTCAAAGGACAAGCCTGTGGTGGCATTCAGAGTGTGGCCCTGCACAGCAGACCCATCTTAATAAAATATTCCACACAAAATCAGTGATTCCCACTGATTAAGTTACTAAATTAGAGCCAAAGGCTGGAGATGTTCTCTGCAGGACCCGAAGGAATGCCCTGTGTGGGTGAGAAGGTGCTGGGAGGGAAGTCCCATGGGGGAGGTGCAGCATGTTCTGGTAGAGGAGTAATTTGTGTCCAGTCTGTGCCACATCTGTCTGTACCAGGTGCTGCAAATGACAAAACTTGTATTCCTGGCTTCTACTGGGCATGGAGTGGTAGAACAGGGCAGAATGGCTTCCCACTGCCAGAGGGCAGGTTAGATGGGATAATGGGGAGAAATTCTTCCCGGTGAGGGTGGTGAGGCCCTGGCACAGGTTACCCAGAGAAGCTGTGGCTGCCCCATCCCTGGAAGCGTCCAAGGCCAGGTTGGATGGGGCTTGGAGCAACTGGTCTGTGTAGGAAATCCGCCCTAAAATTTCCTTCCAGGGCTGTGTCTGTAGTTGTGTGAAGCTTTAGAACTCCCAGAGGTTTTAGGTTGTTAACTGTGGTTCTCCACCCCTTGCACGGATGCTAATGAGTGTATTTACAATTCCAGTTTGTCTTTGTTAGAAGAATTTGACTGCAGCTGCAATGAGTTGGAGTCCCTGCCCTCCACCATCGGGTACCTCCACAACCTGAGGACCTTGGCTGTGGATGAGAATTTCCTCCCGGAGCTGCCCAGAGAAGTGAGAGGCTTTGGAATTACAGATGGAAATGTTTTGTGGGAGCCTAGGATTTCATCCTTGCCCAGACAAATTATCTGTTAAAGCAATTGTATGTGGGAGACCAAACCTTTCTTATGTACTCAATAGTAAAACTGAGCAGTAAATTAATAAATTCCTGTTAATTTGAAATATCCCTGTGAAGAGCAGAGTGACTAACCCCAGGAACCCTGAGGGTGTTACTTTCTGATTAAATTCTGTATTTTCTGCTCTTTGTCACTTCCAGCAAAAACCCAATTCAGCCACCTCCTGCCATGAAAAGTGAGTGATAATAAATGTTACCAGAGGCAGGATTCCATCACCTTTGGCTTTTTCATTCCCCAGATTGGAAGCTGTAAAAACGTTACGGTGATGTCTCTGCGCTCCAACAAGCTGGAATTTCTTCCCGATGAAATTGGGCAGATGCAGAAGCTGAGAGTGTTAAACTTGAGCGATAACAGGTACAGTTCACATCATTTCCTTAACCAAGTTAAGCATTTATTAAAAAAAAAAAAATAATAAACTCTTATTTTTAGGTATTTCTAAAAAACACATTTATACGAAATATATTTTATAAAAAAATCTATTTAGAATTATATTAAAAATAATATGGTTATTATTTATTTAAAACATAATGAAAGAATCTTGATTTTTTTTTTAATCTTTATGGTTTGGTCTTAGTTCCACTGATACTAAAGAAGAAGTTGAGTGGGGCCAAGATCTGGGTCTTGGTCTGTTTTAATAGGTTAAAACCCATTTGCTTCTTTTATGTCCTGCTGTTTCCATGCAAAAATGTGATATTTGGCTTATATAGGTTTGTAATATTTAATGATGAAAAGGCTGATCTATAGGGAACCATGAAGTGCAAGCACAGGAATTTGTTATCTTGCCTCCACTGAAATCCAAAGAACATTTTTCATTCCCTTCAGTAGAGTTTTTTTGTCAAAAACCCCCAGATTCTTGTGTTCTCATGCACATGACTCTGCTTAGATGAGAAACAAAATGCTTAAACTGAGCTGCCAAAGACTGAATTTCCTTGAGCTTTATCGATGTGGGTGTGCCAAGAATACGGTAATTTTCAGATTTGCTGGACAGTGCCACATGTGGGGGTGAATTCCATTTTCTCTCCAGTAATTACCCACCACACTCAGTAAAAATTAGGGGAAGGACTTCCCACCCCTGTATCTGATTTACTGTCAGCAGTTTCATTGTTGAGATTACAGCTGAGCATAAAATATAAACCATAAAATGAAGTAATATAGAACCCCTTTAATATATTTGTTTAAAATTACTTGTTTAATTCGTTTGATTCTTTTCTGCATTGCAATTGTGTGTCATAAAATCCATCATGGCTGGACTAGAATGGAAAGTTAAAACTTGAGTCTAGTTTGTGCTGTGACTGTCCAAATCCCAGAATCAGGAAACGCTTTCCGGTGGCACTGGGGGAGGTTTAGGTCGGATATTAGAGAAAATTCCTCATGGAGGAGGTTGTCCGGCCCTGGAAGTGGTGGGAGGTCCCTGGAGGGATTTAAAAGCTGTGTGGATGTGGCACTTGGGGACATGAGTTAGCGGTGGCCTTGTCAGTGCTGGGGAATGGTTGGACTTGATGGTCTCAGAGGGCTCTTCCAACTTAAACAATTCCATGAATCTATAACTCTACGATCAAATGGTGGGTCTCTTGATTTTGGGTTCCAGACTCCTGTGCTTTCCCTGGAACAGGGGTGCTCCCCCATCAGTATATTGGTGGCAGCAGTGTGTGTTTGTGCCTTTATCTGTACAGACAGTCTGAAACACCACTTCCAAACCACTCCAGCTGCCATTCCTGCCACAAAGGCAGGCAGGCTTCCATTCCTGTCCCTGCATCCATTTGCCCTGTCCTGTCCTGCTATGGTTTTGTCCAGATGTCTGTGATCCTGGATCCATAAGTGATGCAGGTGAACACAGCCCATCTTAAATACAGGGAATTTTCAGATGGACCTTTCCGTGTCTGGTTCCTGCCCAGCAGCTGTGGTGGCACCTGGGAGGAGACATGAGTGGACACAGGAGTGGGGAGGAAAGAGGACAACCCTAGTCCAGGGCACTTGCAAGTTCAGGGTACAGGTGCCTTCCCTGGCACATGAAACTGCTCTGAGCTGGGTCACTGCCCCTTTTACAACCTGTGACTGTGCCATGAGTATGAGGTGAGGGAGCAGGAAACCAATGGGGTTTATTTGGGTTTTGTTTCCCATTTTTTTCCCCAGTGACTTTTCAGCCAGGTCAGCTGCTGGTTTCAGTCTCATCACTTCAGTGTGGTGAGGGACTATGAGTGCTGAGGTGAGGCAGGGAAGAGGCAGCTCATGGCTGGGGGTGGGAGCAGACAGGGTTTCCCAGCTAGGCTGACCCAGCAGCTGGATGCACCCAAACAGCTATCCTGCCCCAATTCCTTTTCCCAAGCTGCGAGAGGATTTGGATTTCCACCGGGAAGTAAGGTAATTATGGGACCAGCATCCCAGTGATGGGATGTTCCTTGGGCTGAGACGTGGCAGCTGCTATCCTTCCCACTCCCCTTCAGGGGTGTGTGGTGGTGGTAAGCTATTTTCTCCAGTCCTCTTGGAAAGCTGTGCAGTGAGCTGTGAGCATTGTGGAACCACTGGGAGAGTGGGGTCTGGACTGGGAGAGAGGGGAACTGCCCCCCCCCCCCAACAGACCTTCAACCTTTAAACTCAGCTGAGTTTTCTTTAAACCTGGTTGAATTGTCTCATGTACTTTTCTGGAGTGGTTTTAGGCAGTAAATCTTTCCTCCTTCCTTGCTGTCAGCTCTGGCTGAGGTTCAGTGTTGCTCTGCTGAGATGTTGTGACAATTCTTTTGCCATGGAACTTCCCACTGCAGTGAAACAAGTTTCCACATTTTGGCACCAAAGAGCTTGGACAAAGTTCAGATTCCTTCTTAATGTTGGAGTTTTTAATGATTTTTTTTTTTTTTTACTTTTCTGTCATCCCATTTTCATTAACATTCCGACAATGTCTGTTCTTTCTTTGAATGAGTCCACATGTACCTGCTTAAGAGAAGGGTGCCTGGGCTCTGCTTCCTGCTGGTAGCCTTCCCATGTTCCCAGAGCAGTTTTGCCCCTCCGCTCTTCCCCACATCTCACTGGAGGTAGAGCACACCAGCTCTTTTCCTGAGTACCCCTTCAAGCCATTGGAAGAAGAGACAGAGACACACACAAGCAAAGCAGATGGGTGATTCTGGAGCATCCTGAGCTTCATCCTGTTGTGATGGGCTCCTGGATCCTGGGATGTGCATCAGCCTTTTCCCTCTCAGCCTGTTATGGGGCCTGCTGAACATCCTGGGCCCCTCTAAGAGGGACCTTCACCCAACCACTGCTGATGCAGAAATCGCATGAGAAGCAGCTGTCACTCCTTGTGCTTTGTAACAAACAAGGATGGAGTGTACATATTCCATCAGAATTTACTGGTCAGCCCCTTGTGACTTTCTCTCCTGACACCAGAGGGATTCCATGCCCATCCTGGCAGTGTCCCGTTGTTTGTGCATCCTGACACATTGCTTCCTTGCCAAGGAAACAGACTGTCCCTGTGACTGTCAGTTCATATGATGGATCCATCACCATGGAGGTGGAGTTTTACAGAGGGAACAGCATCTTCCACTGAGGGTCTGCCCATTGCAAGTTCATCCCAGGGAGTGATACCTCAAGGCCATCTCCTTGTCCTTTGCCACAAGCCAAATTTCACCTTTGGTGCCTACAATGGTGACTGTAAATGGGACACTTATGTATCCATTAACCTCTGACATCATTGCCTTTATCCCAGTGACTCTGGTGGGAACTGGGCTACTAATGTGCTTACTGAAATGCCCTTTTGCCACAAAAAAATGTTCATTCTGGCCATGTTCGTCATGGCATGGGGGTGCAGTCTTCCTTGAGGGATGTAGATACAGGGATGTTGGTGGCTTTGCACTTCGCTTGCCAGAGTGCATGGAAGATCTGCAGTCTGCTCCTGGAATGGCCATGCATACATGGAGCCATGGATAGAGGAGCTTTCCCTCCCTTGTGTTCCCTGGAGCTTGTCTGGGTGTGATAGTCAGGAACATTTTAGATCTGGCCTAAAATCCTTATTGGATGTCTTTGAGGAAGGAGGCAAACCTGACACAGACCTCTTTGTCCCCCAGAGAACCTCACATTTCTGTGTGGTGACACATTTTGTACAAGGAGAGTCAGTGTTTGGTTCTGTGGTTTCAGCTACTACAGACTTTCACTCTGGTTCTGTGTCTTCTCAGCACTGTAAGATGAACCTTGCTTATCTTAATTGACCAGAAGCTGTTTTAGTTTCAGGACTTCCTTCAAATATCCATGTTAGAATTCCCCTTTCACCAGGGAAATAGGCTCCAGCTTTCCTTTCCCGTGCCAGTGATATCCAAACTTCTCATCTCCGTAGCTGGGAGTCCTCTCTCCTCTTATCTTTACAGGTCCAAACCTTTCCAACCTCTCACAGGCTCTGGAAAGTGCAGAATTCGGTTGGCTCTGATGGGCCATGATGGGTTGCACCCTGATTGCTGAGATGGAGTCTCAGGAGGGCTGGAGTGCAGCTGGCTAGCTCAGATGGCTTCACACTCTGTGCTCAGTCAGGACAGGTTTGACTCCAGACTCCTTGGGATCCATCCTTGCCTTTACCAGGCACACTCTAGTCCAGGAGAACCGAGAAGTTTGATGCAGTGGTTGTGCAGGTGCTGCTGGTGTGAAAGCTCCAGCAGTGCTGAGCCCCTGGGAGGCTCAGGGTACACGTGGGATTCATGCAGAGAAAAGAGCTGTGTGACTTACCAGTAACCGGTGTTCTCACCATGTGTAGTCCACATACACACCTGTCTTCCATCTGCTTCTCCTCTCTCCTCAGAGTCCTTCCAGGTCTGAGCCCTGTGATTGAGAGGTAGAATTGTTAGAATGTACATTTGGGCTACACTTCTCAAAGACATCGGTTACTGGTAAGTAACCTTTCTTTTAGTTCTAGATTGTTCTTGAAAGAGCTGAAAGAACCCTCCCCTTTCTGTGTGTGCACTGCTTCTGTCCTGGGCTCAGAACTCACACAAGTTAGAAAAGCTCCTCAGATTAAACAATCCATTTGTGTTATGATAAGACAGCAATGAAAACTAAGTTTCAGGTAGGTCAGGCTCTCCTTACTTTCTCCTGTGGCGTTAATTCCAGGTTTAAATGTGTGCACACATGGAAAGCTGCTCTAATCTCCAGAGGCATTTAGCTGGAGTTCTAACTGCGTGTGCAAACATTCATTTTTATCTTTCACTTTTATAGAAAACTGATTTCTAGTCTAATATATCCTTATTAAAACAACTCCAATGCCTTACGGAGATGCTGCTGTCCAAAAAAGCCCTTGTGTTAATGGGAACGAGCTTGCGGCAAAAACACATCCAAATTCCATAAGGGAGACACTTGCAAAGCTTTGCTGCATGGAGACAATAGTACAAATGCTTATGAGGGGCTCATCTCCCAGAAATACAGATTTTTTGTGTGAAGGAGACCGTAGGAATGTTGCTGGTACAGGGGCAGAGGATTTTCCCACTGATGCAGCACCTGGCAATAGCTTACCTGGTTTTACTGAGCTTGGAGCCAATATGTCTGTGAGAGCCTTTGTTTCCCCAGAGTGGGGTTGTCTGAGTCTCAGAAAAGGGCTTTTCCTCTTTTCTTTTTGCCAAATCACATTTCAGTTTTGTCTTTGTTGAAGGTCCTTTGGTCGATACATCCCTTCCCACTGTCCTCCAGCTCCTTAAACTCTGGACAAAAGCTGTGAGAACATGAGTCCATGGCTGGGAGAGGCAGGTTTAGGTGGGATATTGGGAAGGAATCCTTGGCTGTGAGGGTGGTGAGGCCCTGGCACAGGTTGCCCAGAGAAGCTGTGGCTGCCCCATCCCTGGAAGTGTCCAAGGCCAGGTTGGACAGGGCTTGGAGCAACCTGGGATAGTGGAAGGTGTCCCTGTCCATGGCAGGGGGTGGAGCTGGCTCATCTTTAAGGTCCCTCCCAACCCAAACCAGTTTGGGACTTCATGATCGCTGAGGAGTAAAAAATCATGTTCAGGATGAGTTAATGGGAAAAACATGAATGAATTCTCTGTAAACATCATGTCATCATTTCCCATTCCCACATGCAGATCACTTTGAGGAAATGTGTTTAAATGTCTAATTAAAATGCTAATTTTTTGCTGCTTCGTTTAATTTTGTCATTTAGGTTCACTATGAATATTTATATTATTTTAATCCTTTGTCTGACATTTCAACAAAAATGAATTTTCCATGATCTCAGAGTGATTCTGTTACAAAACTCCAGTGTCCAATAAAAGGAGTTCTGGGAGCTACACTGAGGTCTTTCCTATAAGTCTTCCTGGGATGAAGATTTTTCTGTTTTCTGTGTTAAAAGTGTAATTTTGGCTACATTTTGCCAAGCCAAAATATCAGCAACTCCTAAGTACCTTAGGGTGTGATGCCAGCATTTTAGATTTCAGATATCTCTCTTAACATGGAATGCCCTTAATAAAGTATTGTATTTTAGTAAAAAATGACAAAAAAAGCTATGAAATTACAGCTATTTCAGTATGATCAACACAAACATATTGCAGACAAATCTTTAAACAAACTGTTGTGGAAATGAAGGATTCACGTTGTTCCAATATTATCATTTACAGACTGAAGAATTTACCCTTCACTTTTACTAAACTCAAAGAACTTGCAGCTTTGTGGCTTTCTGACAACCAGGTAATGCCTTTCAATATTCATATTTTCCTTATTTAAAGAGTCATTGGAAGGGCTATAAATGAAACCTGTCATTTAATCTATGGTTGTATCAAAATTTTGGAAGTATTTTCTCCCAGCCCAGCTTTATACTTTGATATCAAGGTGTAGATCTTGCTGGCTGTCCTTTAGTAACTTGGAAAAAGCAGGATTTATTTCACCTGGATGAGCTTCTCGGTCCTTGCAAAAGTAGTAAAGGGCAAAAGTAGCAAGAGAAGAGTTTTTAAAAATAAATTCAATCTATAAGGCTTTGCTACCAACCTTGTTAGTGGTTTGTCCCATAATTTGCTCCATCTACACCTCTATTTTTTTGTTCCTTTTCCCTTTTCCTGTCCTTTCTTCCCTTCCTGCATATTTTAAATTTCATTGTACTCAGGGGCAGTCTAAACATGTCAAAGATGCACAAAAACTCTCAGTCCTGGTTTGGAGAAAACTCATTTATGTTCCTCTTAAATCTGACTGTGCCTTTCTTTGTCTGATGGCTTTGGCTTTAACTAGAGATTCTTTGGGGTTCTATTTTAAAGCAAATTATGTAACACAAACACTGAGAAATGCAACAGTTCAACCAGCAGCTGAGCATTAAAATAAGTCTTAAATGTACATTTACTTTTATAGCTGAGCCAAAAAAAGCTGAAGGGAGGGGTAATAGAAAATGATGATTAAATTTTAATGTGTTAAATTGGGATTTTTGGGGTTTTTTCACTCTAATTTCCATTAAAAAAATTAACATTGCATGGCTGCTCAGCCCAGGCACAGAACAGCCACTTCCTTTTAAATATACGAGGTTTTCCAGCATTTTGGCTTTTCTTTGGTGTAGGATGGATTAGTTTGCATTCTATGGACTATGACAGTCACTCCTGGTGTTACATTAGAATAAATCAATAATAAAATCCCATCAATTGAAGTAAAACACAACATCTGAACATTCAAGAGTGGCTCCATGTAAGTTCTCCAGTATCTTGCAGAAGGTTTACTCTCAGAACAGGCAACTACTATGAATTTACTCCTCCATCATTAATTAACTCCTCGTTAGCGCTAGCTTAAACTAGATCACAGCTCTAGTAGGAGTGTTTTATATTTAAAAAAAAAAAAAGAAAAAAAAAGGAAAAAATATATAAAATCATCTGAGGAGATTTAAATCATATTTTAAATTTAAAATTAACAGTACTCTCATTAATAGCTATTTAACATTCCATTTAAATCTTCTTGGAAATTCTTGATTTTCCTTTTCAATATTTTTCCCAAATGGGAATTCTTCTCTGACTCCTGTAACTGGAGACATTGGGTTCTGCTGTGGATTAACCGTGCAGTGACCGGTCTGTGCTCTGACCTTTTTACTTCCTCTGCCCAGAACACGTGCAGAATTCCTTATGTTCTGCCCATCCTGGTGGGAATTGCAGGAATTGCAGAAGGGAGGAATGGGAGAGGATGTATTGCCACCAGTTTAATGCTTGTTTTAGTTCACAGGGAGTTTCTTTTCACTCAGAATTGTAGATACCCTTGTATTGCCTATTTATCAGAAGCTGAATCCCATCTCAGCTCACACTCTGAGGTAACTGCTCTGGTTTTCCTCTCCAGTCCAAGGCTCTCATCCCGCTGCAGACGGAGGCACATCCTGAAACCAAGCAGCGAGTGCTCACCAACTACATGTTCCCCCAGCAGCCCCGCAGTGATGAAGGTAAAACACCACTAAGTCAGGAATAGGGTTTGTTTAGAGGCTGGAGAAAATCTAGAGGGAGAAGGACGTCCAGAGAGAGGAAGAAATCCAGAGGGAGGGTTCCGACGTGGCTCCATGTGTGTCTCCTCATGCCAAGCCCATGGGATACACAGACATCCCTATTTTGACACACACAGAGGAATCCTGTCATTCTAAGGCCATCAGATTTACATTTTCTAAAGCACTTTCATTTCCAGAGTGGCTTTGTAAAAGCAGTTTGGATCTGGATCTGAGTGTGCACGGGAAGAAATTGTGGGCTCTGCCTGTTGGCCAGAGACTGGCCCTGTCTGGCAGCTGGGGGTGTCCACGCTCAGGGAGGGGAGTTCAGGGGTTCCAGCCTGGCTAAATTCAGGGTTTGGCTCCTTATACAGCAACATTAAATTAGAATTTTCATACTCCCCCTGTGCTCCAGGTGTGCCCCAAAACCCTGTTGCTTCCTGTCACTTTCACCACAGGTTTTATAACAACTCTGTTGTGATTTCTCAGTTACCACTGTCACTGCCCCCCTCAAGTTTTCAAACAATAACCCAAGATTGTGTGATCAACCAAGAAAAGCCTTTTTAGACCCTTTCCGTCCTCTGGGTGCACCAACTGCTGCTTCCTGTGCTCTTTGCCCTTTCTCTGCAGATTTCCAGTCAGACAGTGACAGTTTTAACCCCACTCTGTGGGAGGAGCAGAGGCAGCAGCGCATGACTGTGGCCTTTGAGTTTGAAGACAAAAAGGAAGAGGAGGAAAACCCAGGGAAAGTTAAAGTATGTTCTGTTTGGTTTATTCTGGAAATAGTATATTATGGACAGGGTCCAATATACAGGTCTTGAATTTAACTATTTTTGTGTTCTAAATACCCAGAAACCTATTTCTGTTCAGGTTATTGCTGAGAAAGGTATCTTGTCACAAAGCCAGAATTAACACAGAGTGTTGGGAGACTTTGAATTATTGTCCTAGTTCTTTAGAATATGAGGAGGCAGTAGAGCATGAGAAAGAGTGTGACGCTAAAATATATCCGAGGCCAGGTTGGGTTAGGGTTGGAGCAACCTGGGCTAGTGGAAGGTGTCCCTGCCCATGGCAGAGGGTGGGATGAGATGGGATTTGTTTAGATGCCCCCATACGAGCTAAAAGCTTATTGCTGGAACCTTTTAAGAACTTCAAGTGAGTCCCTCCAGCCATGGGTTGCAATAGTTCATGAGAAGGTTTCAACATGTACATTTTTAGCAGTTCCACCAGACCTTTAAGGGAGAAATTTGGAGGTTAATTTAAATTCTCAACAGGCAGTAACCACCAACACTGCAGCATTTATAGCAGCATAGATTATACACAGATTTCATTTTTTATCTTTCAGAGTTAAAACTGAACTCTCAGGCAAACATATGTTAAGATAGAGTTGGTAATTGGAATTGTTCAATAACTTTTCCCATTGAGAATTTTGAACTTTGAGAATTCTTTCTTTGGGGTCAGGCTGCTTTTGATGTATCATTAAACCCACAGGAATAGTACTGGCAGGGAATACAGATTTCCTCTGTGATGATAACTCTGGATCAGTGAGGAAAATAGCTGCATTCCAGTGCTCTCACCCTCCACAGCTGCCAGGAGTTCTGCTGTTTAATATTAATACTCACAGTGATGGCAAACTGATGAAATCCCTGTCTAGGATTTGACTCTCGCATCCAAGTCTTCCAGTTAATTTTCCCTGACTAGTTTTTACTGAGGATTTGCTGGGACTTGGCTATTGGCTGTGTCTGTCTCAGACCTTCCCCTTAAACCATGGTCTGAGTTCTAGGAGAAACCAACTGCCTAATTAGGCCAGCTCTAAATACGATTTCTTTCAACCGTAAATCACCCAGGGCTTTATTGCTGCTTTCTAGCCTCAATTTATCTTTTCTGTTGGAATTCTTTATTAACATATAATATCCCAGTCATACATTTGGACATTTTCTGTTCAAGTCATGTCAGAACCTACTCCCTGTAATGTTTATTCCCTTGTGATTCAGAACTCTATGGCAGTACTTCATGTAGTTTTATTTTCCAAACCAGTCATTCTTTTGCCTCTAAAATATTCTTATTGACAGACCATTTTCATTTGAATCCAAAATTACATTTTTCCCACTGTAAAAGCGAGCTGTTAAAACATGCTCCTTTTCTTACCTCACTTCCATGATGAGGTAAAAACTGCTTTGCGGTAAATGATTCCAAATACCTTATCACGTGGTAAATGTGTTTCACAGTTATCCTGACACATGCAGATCTCTCTGGGAAACTTAGAAGTTTAAAATGTGGGGTTTTCTAGAAGATCTGTGGGTCTGTCAGTCAGTTGAAGCACCATTCAGGCCTTGTGGGGGACCTGTCGGTGGTAGTTTGAGTCTGTTCTCCTGCATGAGAGAAGAGTAGGATGCACTTGAGTGCCAGTAGGAACATTATCCATCTCCAGGAGCAAATGGCTCCCAGGGGATCAGCTCCTCCTCTCAGCTGCCATCCATAATTCAGTTTAATTGAGTACATAGAAAGTAGCTAAATTAATTCTGCATTTACACCAGCATTGTTTGGGAAAGTGGGATGGATTATGTCAGCACTCTCAAGCAAAGCACTCTCTCAGGGTAAAAGATTGTAGGGAGCCATTCCCATCCATTGTTTTTGTCACTGGAATTCCATTATAGGTTGACATAGAGTAACTGAGCACATTTCAGCCCCAAATTTTGTGCAGATAGCTCTATGTAACACCTCAAATTATCCCAAACGTGAGGGATGTGCCCTGAGCCCCAGTTACTGTGACCATGGGTTAGTTTGCATGCTGTTCGCATTTTGTATTTGTGCTTTAATTCTTTTTGTTAATGTTCAGGTTGTGCTTTAATTCTTTTTGTTAATGTTCAGGTTGAAATAAATCTAAAACGTTACCCCACTCCCTACCCGGAGGATTTAAAGAATATGGTCAAATCAGTCCAAAACCTGGTGGGCAAACCCAGCCATGGAGTGCGGCCCGAGAACTCTGCACCCGCTGCCAACAGTGACCAAGGGGTGAAAGACAAGTATGAGCACAAATGGCCCATAGCACCCAAGGAGATTTCAGTGGAGGTAATGTAAAGGCTCCTTGTTCTTCTCCAGAGTTTGAACACAACTCCTCCAAATGATAATTCTGCATCTGCTGTGACCTCACACCTGAGAGTTTCTACTTTCACCTGTAAAATTTGTTCAGTTGTATACTGAGTTGCTGTTTTTCCCAATACTGCCGAATTTTTGAGTTGAAATCTACCTAGATCTTAATTTTGCAGTGGATTTAGACAATTTTAATGATATGAGACTTGCACAGGAGCAGGAGGAAGGACCAAACTTGTTTCCATCTCCACCTTCAGTACGTGCATTCCTGCCTCTGATGCGTCAATGACCAACCAGTTGGTTGTGTCTGACCCTACTGTACCGTGAAGTTCTGCTCCCTCAGTTCCTGTTACTAGGAGAAACCCAATTAACCTTGTCCCAAGTTAATGACGGCAGCAGGAGAACTTCTCCCACTGCAGGGAGCTTTGGATCAGGTATCCCTGAATAGTGACTTCCAGTGAGTTGCAGAATCCAGCTCTGCAGTGGATCAGCAGAAACAGGGACAAAGTTCTATTCCAAGACAAATATAGACATTTAGCTAAATTCCTTAATCCTACTGTTCCAAATAGCAGGAGCTCGGTCTCATCTACCCATGGACACCCTGGGTGTGTGAAGGCACCATTCAGAAATAAGGGAATTTTCTTCCCCTGGTGGTTTATAACCTTAGATAGGTCTACAGGAATACCAGCATTCCTGAAAATCTTTACAAAGCCTTAGTGTTGAAAAGAAATAAATGAGGAAAAAGATTCTCACATTCTTTTTTACTCCTTTGTTGCCTAAACATTATGAGAAACTCATTGTCCTTGAAATATCCCTGTCTCTGGCTTGTTGTGTATGCAGGAATTGTACTTCCTAAATTTTCCATGTCTTTAACACAAATGGGCTGTTCTTACATACTCAGCAGTAGCTGCTCTGTCAGTGCTGTGTGTTTTATTTGCAGTTAAACATTTTCATTTCTTACCAAAATAGCCAACAGAAGTTTTCCCTTTAAGATGCTTCAGAGGGCTTCCTTCAAATCTAGGCACAGTTTCAATTAGCACTAAAATATTTCAGTTAAATATTTAATTTAAACTAAGATATTTAAGTTAAATCATTCATGTTTTCATCTAAATCTGAAATCATAAATTCCACTATTATTCTTTTTTGTTTATTACTTTCTTACTGTGTAAATCTGGGCTTTAAGCAACTTGGGCCAGGAGTCTTTACATGTTCTGCTCTTGTTTCTGAATATGTAGGATTTATTTTGTATTATCTAGGTTTTGAACTTGAATATTCGTAACAACTTTCTGTGGGTTTTAATTATCCCTAAGAATAATCCATCAGGAATTTGATCCGTAGGGCCTGACAGAGGCTTTAGGTGTTTAGTCCCATGGCTGTGGTTGGTGATGCCACCTCCAGAAGTCAGTCCTAGTTTGTCAACATTTGTTCAATTAAATGTGAAGTTTTTAAATGAAAATCCCAGTGAGCTGAGCCCCACAGGGTCCTGTGAGCAGGCAGAGCCCAGGGATGCTACATTAGGGAGGTGCAAGGGAGGAGTAAGTGGCAGTGACACCATAAAATATGAGTTACTCTGGTTTTGTGTGGAGGTGCAGGAGCTGTCAATGGCACAAGTCTCACAAAAAGCATTCTGCAAAACCAGCTGAATTGCTGCAGACAGACCCCGTGGTAATTCCTGAAGTGCAATTAAATAATGGGAGTGCAATTTCCTCCTTAATTATCTCCCACAAGCAACTGCTGTGAGTGCAACACTGTTCCCATGGAGAGAGTTTTTCATCTTCTGTTATTACAATGGTGAGGAGGGGGGACTTTTTCACATTTTAATTTCCCTGGTACATAGTCAAGACTAGTAACAGTAACATTTCATCAGGTAAGGAAAAGAAAAGGAGTGTTCTTGTTCCTCCTCCCAACACTGACACTGGAAAGGTGTTTTGGCTTCAAGCAGGGAGTTGTAAATACATTTTTCTCTCTTTGGCTTCCTGCAGGAAGATAAAGACATGGGGGAAACTGTAGGAAAAGTGTGAATGATTTTTGAACAATATTGGCCTGATTTCCTTTGTAACACCTTAAATAAAACATAATTAAGCTCCGTTTGCAGATAATTAGAAGACACGATCTCGAGCCTCAAGTTAAAAGACAGTTTGAAATTGCAGGTGTGTTCTCATAGAGCTAAAGACTTAAGGCAGTTTCTAATACCAAGGTAATTTAATTTCAGGTGCTATGCTCACTTCTCATCCTCAGACACCAGTAAGGTGGTTTCTGTTCTGATCTCTTTTGGGTTTTCTTGCAATTAATTTACACGTCTCTTCACAAACTGTTTCTAAATAATTAAAGGGAGCATCTGAAATGATTAAGAAGCTGCATTTCAAATCTCCTGCACTGTCCTCTGCCTTCACTTACAATAAGCAACCAGTATCTTGATTAGTCAGCAATTATAACAAACATCTTAATTGTTCTAGGTCATTTTGAAACATGTCAGTTTTGGGTAAGTAGGAGGCTGGGATAATTTTGTGTCACCTTTCCATGAGAAACAGTGAGAAATCCCACAAATGAGTAATTCAGGTCTTTACAGTTCATATCAAGAACGTTCTAAGAATATCCAACTTATCAGGTGTCCCAGAGAAGCTGTGGCTGCCTCATCCGTGGAAGTGTCCAAGGCCAGGTTAGATGGGGCTTGGAGCAACCTGGGATAGTGTAAGGTGTCCCTGCCCATGGCAAGGGTGGAACTGGATGGGCTTTAAGGTCCCTTCCAACCCAAATCATTCTGGGATCCCATGGAAGGGGAAATTGCATCTCTCCAGATTATAATTTAATGTTCTTGTGTTCTCAGCCTGAATTCTTGGTGATATTTCTCTTTCTCAGTTGTCTGAATGGTCTTTCCCATGTGTTTTTTTTTGGCAAATAGCTTACTACAGTTTTCTGTCCTCTCCCTGTATCCTTCTCTGGTTTGTCCTGAGGAATAAGTTCTGACACAACACAATTTGATTTATCTCTTCCCTTTCTTCTTGCAATTGCTCCTATTCACAATACTTTTTTTCCTGTTAGTGACTTTTTTATTTTTGAGCTTGTAAGAAAAAGGTCTTCTTAAAGAGAGTGGAATTAAATGGAATATGATTTGGGATTTTTACAACATCTTTCACATTCATGGCATATTCACAAAAGTCAGAATGGTTCTTTCAAGAGTGCATTGATTTTTGTTGGAATAACTGGGTTAGGGGCTAAAAAGAAAATACTGTAAGATAGAGAACTTCTTAAAATCATGCATCTGAAATAAAACCCTGTGTTCGTCATCATGTCAAAAATGGAACTGCTGGTTCTTACAGCAAGGGGGGTTATAACTTACAACTTTTGGAAGGTTCATGGCACAACGTTGGGATTCCAGGTTCAAGATAAAGAAAATAAAGAATTGCCAAAGAATCCCCTGTCTGAGACAGAGAACACTCAGGAATCCCCTCTGGAAATGTCAGACAGGGAGGAGAAAGCCGAGGGCACCAAGAGTTCAGAGGTACAACCAGACCCGTGACAGGCACTGTGGGTGTCACAAGGGGAGAATTTCACCCTCTGCAGCACTGAGCACTCTTTATTTCTCAAAAAAATAACTGGTTTTGCACAAGTTTGTCACACTGCACTGGTGATTTGTTGTGCTGCACTGGAGAAAGGCTGTTGCACTGTTGTTCAGTTGTGTGGATATCACTCTGTCACCCACAGAACACCACAGACATCCTGGGATCTCTGCATGGGGAAGGAAAGTCTTGGCTGTATCACACCATGTAACTATTTCCCTAAATGTTACTCTTGACGGGTTTAATTAAGCTGGGGATGCTTGTTTTTTGCTGGTTTAGGAAGGTCCGGCCTCCAGTAGAACACCTAGTACAGAAGGATTAAAATAACTGTTGTGTAAATATAATTATATTCTTCAAGGATAAATTGCAGGGCGAAGGGTTCTACAAATCTCTATTTCCACTGTTACTACAAAAAGTAGTTAATGGAGAGGAAACCTCTGAAAGTTTGCTCCTGATGGGTATAAGCAAAAAGAAATATTAAAAATATTGCAGCATTTTACATTTTAACAATGGTTCAGATCCTCATCTCACACCTCCTTCCACACAAACATATGAACTCAGTGAGTATGTTTGGTTTGGGTACTCCAGTTTAAATTGTTTATTTATTATGTCTCTCCTTATTAACTTCACTCTCCCAACTCACTGGAGAACCTTTACCAGCAACATGTCAGGGCACAGAGACCCTCATGGTGTCCCATTAATGTAAGTTTCCTCCTAAATATATTTCTCCTGTTTCTGTCCTCATTTGTACTGTTAATTATGGATTTTACCCTAATATCCTTCCAAAACTTCCTCTATGTTAGTACATACTCTCCTTCTCCAGCCTCCATCCTCTTTACAGAATGACAGCTTCTCTTCTCACAAGGATCCTGGTGACATTGGCTCAGCTTTTCATTTCCACCAGTTCCCTTTCCATGACATTTTCCTGAGATGGGCACCACCCATAAAGTGGGTTTCCCATATTGCCCATCCTTCAGGCTCCCTTTCCTCCAGTCCCTTCCTGAGGGCAGGGTACCAGTGTGATCCGTACAGTATATGTCACACCCCCTCCTGCCTCTCCTGGACACCCATCCTCAGCTTTGAACTTAATCCCCAAAATTCCTCCTTGTGACTTCACTACCTTCTAACTATCCTGTGAGCCTAAATGTCCTAATTTAAAATACCTCTTTCTAAGACTACATCCCACTTCCCTTCAACATTTTTCCATTTCATTTTCAGTATATATCCCTTTGAAGGTCAAGATGTACTGAACTCTGAGTGAGAAGTTTATTAAATCCAAATAATTTTAATTTAGCCACAAACTCTTTATAGACAAAGCCATTTTAATTAAATATAGCTACAGGGACAGCTGAATCTGTGGAGGGACTTGTGCCATGAATAACTGAACGAGGAACGTTTCCTTCTGAAATAACAATTGTTTACTCCCAATTTGTGGTGGGTTTTTTTCTGCTGGCAGCTTGTTTTTGTGACCTTGACTTCATCCAAAATGTTTACATGGCCTTGATGTATCTCACAAGTTCCATCTGTTTTGTCCACATTTCCAGAATGAGCACATCACCATAATTTTTAGGAGTATTTCTGGAGGACTAAATAGAACTTTCAGCTAACAAGTCAGCATGATTAGGCACTGCCCATATGGAGGGGTTCATTGTGAGGTGTTGTGAGAATGCTGGGAAAGTTTTGTGCCTTGCAGTTTGAAGTCAATTCTGTCTCCTGTGTTTACTCTTCATTATTATGTTCGTCAGGATGCCTTGGGACATCTATGTGTTTATTCTTAATTTTTATATTCCTCAGGATGCCTTTGGACATCCTGCCAGTGAGATGAGGATAGGGGAGCTCCGTCCTTCCATGCCTGAGACTCCGTTGTACCCCCCCAAACTTGTTCTGCTGAGTAAAGACAAGAAAGGTACTGACTTGGTTTACAACAACCTTTGAGATGAAAACATGCGTGATATGCAAGGAGAGACGTTCCTTGAGATGTTCTACCCTTCACTGTGATTTTAAAACAAATCCCATGGATACTTATGCACACACACGCATATATATATATGTCCATATTTCAAGTTTAAAAATGTGTTTTTCTGGAGTTTAATTCTCAAATACCACACTGAAAGTGTTTGCTGTGTTTTGTTTCAGAGTCGACAGATGAGTCTGAAGCAGATAAGATCCATTGTCTGAATAACAGCGTTTCCTCAGGCACTTACTCAGACTATTCCCCTTCCCAGGCTTCCTCAGGGTCCTCCAATGCGCACGTTAAAATGGGCTCCTTGCAGACAACGGCTAAAGAAGCAGTGAATAACTCTCTGTGGGGGAACAGGTGTGACCATCTTTCTTAGCACAGCTTCTGTTGGCATTTTGTCTTTTCATATGCACTCAAAATGACTGTGTCTTCCCCCAGAGGGTGGTTGGGCACTGAACAGGCTCCCCAGGGCAGTGGGCACAGCAGCAAGGCTGCCAGAGCTCAAGGAGCGTTTGGATGATCCTCTGGGGCACATGATGTGACTCTTGGGGATGGGCCTGTGCAGGGCCAAGGGTTGGACTTGATCATCCTGATGGGTCGCTTCCAACTCAGCATATTCTGTGATTCTTTATTAATCTGTTAAGGCATTTGGTTTAAAAATTCTACATTTTTTCCCGTTTGTGTATAGCTAATCACAGCCCAGGCTGTGCAGAGCTGGCCATCCGTCCATGTTCTATAAACACCAGTAATTCCACAGCTGGTGGGTCAACTCTGGGCTACAACCAGGCATTAAAGTTCCTGGAAGCTGGCTGCAGTCTGCGTACCATTACTGCTGTCCCAGCCTCCCTCTGCCCTGGATTCCAAGAACAACATGGAATCTTTTCTTGGAAAGCTCTAATGAGCCATCAGCAGCCTAAGAACACCCTTATACCACACCCTGCCCTGTCTATCCCTGCCATAAATCGCCTCACGTGGTTCCATCCAAAGTTTCTGTCCTGTTAAGGAGAGGCTGGAGCCTGCTCAGTGGAGATGAATAAAATCTTGGTGGTGAGAACACACACAAACTGCATCTGGTATCTTTGTTTAAAAATAAAGTAATGTAAGTGTGAAAAACCTTCTATTGCACTCACAGATTATTTTTACAGCAGGTAAATATGTTCAGCTGGATTTCTGTGAACACAGCATGGAGCCAGCCAGGCCTGTCACTGACTTCTTAGTTTCTCCATGTGTGTACTGACACAATCTGTGCTCCAGGGCAAAAACCTGCTGCCACCTTTGTGCCAAGCCAGTGGCACGAGGTTCATGTCTCATAGCACAGTCCAAAAGCCAGGGTATAGATGGGAGAGTGCTAAATTGCTTTAAGCTCATAGAGAGCATCCAAAAGAGGGCAATGGAGATGGGGAAGGTCCTTGAGGGAAAGCCATGTGAGGAGCTGCTGAGGGCTGGAGAAGAGGAGACTGAGGGGAGACCCCATTGAAGTTGCAACTTCCTCGTGAGGGGAGGAGGAGGGGCAGGCACTGATCTCTGCTCTGTGGGGACCAGGGACAGGACCCCAGGGAGTGGCCTGAAGATGTGTCAAGGGAGGTTTAGTTTGGATGTTAGAAAAAGGCTCTTCCCCCAGAGGGTGGTTGGGCACTGAACAGGCTCCCCAGGGCAGTGGGCACAGCACCAAGGCTGCCAGAGCTCAAGGAGCGTTTGGATGATCCTCTGGGGCACTTGGTGTGACTCTTGGGGATGGTCCTGTGCAGGGCTGAGGGTTGGACTCAATGATCCTTGTGGGCCCCTTCCAACTCAGGATGTTCTGTGACTCTGTGATTCCGCTGTCCTTCTGGTGATGGTTTATGTGCTGGGATAGAGGACATTTTATCTTGTTCCCTTCTCTCTTGTCTTTGCAGGCTGGCACAGTCGTTCCCGCAGCCCCTGGAGACCAAGCCATTGCTGAGCCAGCGGGAATCGGCTCCAGCCGGGAACCTGCCGGCGCGGCCGGAACGGCGCCCGCTGAGCGACACGTTCGCTGAGGGCTGGACCGATGGCTCCCACTACGACAACACGGGGTTTGTGGCCGAGGAGAGTGCGGTGGAGAACCCCAACGCCAACCCCCTACTCACCACCAAATCGAGGAGCTCATCTGCACATGGGCGCAGGCCGCTGATCCGTCAGGACAGGATAGTTGGCATCCCCTTGGAGCTGGAGCAGCCGACGCTCAGAAACACACATGAATCTGAAGTGCCTCCTCCCAATCCTTGGCAAAATTGGACCAGAACCCCCAGTCCCTTTGAAGACAGGACAGCTTTTCCTTCCAAACTGGAAAACACCCCCACCACCAGCCCTTTGCCTGAGCGGAAAGATCATGTCAAAGAGTCTCCTGAAATGACAAGTACTTTCCCTCCAGGAATAGCATGGGAATATCATGACTCAAACGCTAACAGAAGCCTCACAAACGTCTTTTCCCATATCCACTGTCGCCCAGATCCTTCCAAAAATGTCATTTCCATCAGCAAGAGCACGGAGCGGCTTTCTCCAATGATGAGGGATTTAAAAACGAACAAGTTTAAGAAGTCTCAGAGTATCGATGAGATAGACATTGGTACATACAAGGTGTACAACATCCCCCTAGAAAACTATGCATCCGGGAATGATACTGTAGGGCCTCACGAGAGGGTGGACAAGCTGCTGGGCCCGGAGCACGGCATGCTGAGCATGTCCCGCAGCCAGTCCGTGCCCATGCTGGACGACGAGCTGCTGACCTACGGCAGCGTCAAGGTGCAGCCGCAGCAGAAGTCATCCGTCACCAAGAAAGTCTACCAGTTCGACCAAAGCTTCAATCCCCAGGGTGCCGTGGAGGTCACGGCCGACAAGAGGCTCCTGCCGCCCTTCCAGCTCAACCCTGAGTACATCCCCCAGCCACCCAAAAACCTGCCCCAGGAGCTGGTGAGCCCACGGGGGTACCGTGGGTATGCTCCCGTGGAGCCCATGTTCTCCTTCTCGCAGCCCTCGGTGAGCGAGGAGCCCGTGGGGCCCCCCTTCGGCAGCCAGGGCTCACGGCCAGGCTTCCTGCGCAGGGCAGATTCCCTGGTCAGCTCCACCGAGATGTCCATGTTCCGCAGGGTCAGTGAGCCCCAGGAGCTACCCCCGGGCGACAGGTACGGCCGGGCCCCGTTCCGCGGGGCAGCCGAGCGCCAGAGCGGCATGGCCGTGCCCGAGGCACAGTTCCTCAAGCGCAATGGGCGCTATGAAGATGAGCTCCCTTCCTACCAGGAGGTAAAAGCCCAGACTGGGAGCTTCCCAGTTAAAAACCTCACGCAAAGGAGGCCCTTGTCTGCACGAAGCTACAGTACAGAGAGCTACGGCACATCCCAAACCCGGCCCGTCTCAGCGAGGCCGACAATGGCAGCGCTGCTGGAAAAGATTCCATCAGACTATAACTTGGGTAACTATGGCGACAAGCCTTCCGATAACAGTGATATAAAGCCAAGGCCTCCCCCTGGGAAGGGAAATGAGAGCTGTGCTAAAATGCCCGCTGACTGGAGACAACAGCTACTTAGACATATAGAAGCTAGAAGGTTAGACAGGGTATGTTTGGCATTTCTCTGCAATTAATGCCTTTAGTTGTGTGTTTCGGTATGTCAAACTATTTGCACGTGCAGTGGTGACCACCAGAATTCCCAGTAATGCGATTCCTGCCTTGTTGTCAGAGGAGCTTGCCCACAAAGGGCCCTAGAGGAGTGCTCAGCTGGAGTAAGGGGTCCCGGCTAAACCCAGAGGCTCCACTCTGGTCACTGAGGTGGTGGCTCCTGCAGCACTACCAAAAATGATGAAAGCTCATGAGACTCTGTCCTGCTCTTGGATGTGGATGTGCTGCTGGAGCCCACCATGTCAGGCACGACTGGGAGCTCTAGGCACATCTTGACAGTAAAAGCGAATAAAGGAAAACATCACTGAGAATAAGTAAAATAATGTATTTTAGCTTTCGTATCACTGTTAGAGGGGTTTAAAGGTGTCTCTTGACTGAGAAATAGCACTGGGTACCCACTGTCACTGTTTTGAATGAGGAATGTGATCATTACTCCTTTTAGCTGTAGGAAGTTGTGCTGATTTGCCTTCTATCCAAAGAGTACAAGTCCTTTAGTGTATGATTTCAGTCATTACCTATTTAATGACCTACTTCATGAATCGCATTTACTTCATGATCTGAAGTGGTTGTGAAAAATTACTGTCATGAAATGCGTAAGAAGGTAGTTGCTGAATGTGTCCATTTACCTACTTTATGCCAGAGCCTCCTGAGTTTGGTGTTACTACATTCCTCACCTCCCAGTTGCTCGGATGTGATGCTTATTAAAATACCATTAGGGCCCAATGGGTTAAATTTAAAAATGGGCTCAAAGGCTGAAGTGTTTCCTCCCTTCAGCTCTTTTCCTTGTGCTGTGTAAAACCAATTGGAAAATACTCCCCAGGGAAACCAGTGCACCCCAAGCAGAGCCATTTCTGGTGGAAATAAACACTTCCTAGATGCTGTTTGTTTAAGAAATATCTTCACGCTTAGCTTACAGTGTGTGTCAAGAAATACCTGAACTCATGGAAAGCTGACACTGGTGGTTCTGCTGAGTTGGCAGCACTCCCTGTGAGCTGGTTACTGCTGGTTGCAAAGCTCTCAGGAGTTGGGCTGCCTGGTGGAGGCTTTGCTGGTGAGAAGCCCTGGGCATTCCCATGGAGCAGCTGCTCCAGGAGAAAATGCTGCCTGTCAGGTCTGTGCAGAACCGTGACGGTGGGCAGGGAGCAGGTGCTCCTGGGATGGAGCAGAGCCTTCTCTCCCAGGGTTTGCTCCTTGGTGCCAGACACGTCTCTGGCCTATCTGTGGTTGCGCAGCCGAGCCTGAATTTGGCCGTATTTGCAAAATAAAGACTTGTACCATGTGATACAACTCCAGATACCAACACACCTCATCTGCTGTCAGCGTGGAAGTCGTTTCTGGTATCCATTTTATGTACAACGAGCAATGTACTTGCTTTGTGTGACCCAGTGCATGCCCCGGGGAGCTATTGATCTCTTGGGACTGTTTGTTTGCTTAAACTAAAACTCTGTGAACTTAACCATATATGTGTGATACTTAATTCGATGAGCATGTGTGTTCATATCTGTCACGTGGTTGTTTCCTCTACTCAGACCGCTGCTTACAAACACCACACAGTTAGCCTTGGCATGCTGCACTCTGGAGGGGTTTCAGCAATGCATGCCGGCCGAAGCATGACTTTAAACTTGCAGACTAAATCTAAATTTGAAAACCAAATGCTTCAAGAGCTACCTCTACCGAAAGTAAGTATGGGCTAGCCAGCATCACCGGCATTCCCAGTAAATTAACTCCTTGCTTCCTCCTGGTTTAGCTTTTGCCTACTACTCATGCTTATATAGACCCAATCCAAAAATCAAGGGTGGCAGTGGGACAGTTTTCCTCCCTTGCTTTTTGGATTCCGGGTTTCCCGTGGCTGTCATTCCTGCTTCCTGCTCTCCTCCTCCAGACCGGTGCCATCATTTTCTGAATCTATGCAGAGAAATGGGGAACGTGCTTTGCTCTGGGACTGTTTGAGCTCAAAAAAAGGATGGTAGAAATGTTGATTATGCATTTAAATAGGCTCCAGGAGACAGGGATTTTAATATTTGAGTATTAACTGGCTCTGCTGTAGTAGCTGATGAGCTTTGAGCACACCTACCACACCCTAACCCATTTTAAACTTTGGTTGAGTAACATCTATAGAAAGAGAGTAACCTCATTTTTTACTATTTTACATCTATTCCTGATATACTGCTGACAAGTACAGACAAACGAGACCATCCCAAACAAATGTTTGAAGGGAAAAGCACACAGGACAAGTCAGAGAGGGATATTGCTGCAAGGTTTGCAGTGTCAAATAGATCCTGAGACCTTCTCTGTATCCATGTGGCCTCAATCCCAGGGTCAGGGCAATGTAGGAGGGACAAGCCTCACTTGGCCTCTCCCTGCTTTGGCAGCAGGAGCTGTTGGGACACATTAGCAGCATCTCTAATTAAAGGGCAGCAGAGCACAGATCCAGCCACTGCCATGGGATCAGCTGTGCTGGTAATTGCCAGGCTGGCCTCCAGCACCGCTGGCAGCTGCCCAGGCAGGACCAGCCCTGGCCAGACATTCCCACAGGAGGCTTCCAAGGCCCTGTTTCAGAGCTTAGATCCAAGGCTGGTGAGAAGAACAGGATGATTTAATGGCAGCAGCACGAGCAGGTTGTGTGGGTTGGACAGACCTGGGCCCTGCTCAGCTCCCTGATGCAGCACAAACTCCGTGCTGGAGTTCTGGGCAGAGCTGGGACAGAATAACAGCACACATGGATCAGTGTAAGGCTTTTCCTGCTGGGACTGACTCTCCATACACTGTCACCTCCATCCCACATGACATCAGCTGTCCCTGGGTTCCCTCCCCCCTGCTCTCTGTGCTTTTCTGTTGTTGGGTGGGCGGCACCGAGAGGCCCCCCAGGGGTGTGTGTTGGCCACAGGTGACATTCCAGTGTTGTCTCTGCTTCCAAAGAACCTGTTTGTCTCCTCGGGTACATGCCAGGTCTTGTCATGAGTCCTTGGAAAAATCCATTTGCCATCAACCCTGAATAACAGTGCTGGTTTGCTACACCCATCAGGAATAAGGTGTTTTATAGCACTTCCAGGATTTGAGGCTGTAAATGAATATGGATATTAATGGATGCATGTCTGAGGAATTAATGAATCTGTTCAGAATGATATATTTTGGGGTGTGCTCTGATGTGGATTATTCTGCTTTCTATTCCACCGGCATTTCACTGCTCCATACCCATAAAAACTGTGATGCTGAACTGCATTAAGGGGGTTACTCTTTTATTGTACTGTTTGGGAAGCAGGGGAATATTATTGTTGAATGAATATCGTGCATATTTAGTATTGTTTAATTCTATTCCTTCATATGTTCTAAAGGATTTGCATTTCTTGATGAATCCAGGCCACAGCAGTTTAATTTTTGTCTCCTTCTCCTCCCTCCTTCCTGTGGCCTGGATTCAAGAGAGTAATGAGTGAGGTCTGGTTGTCTAGTGGATGGTCAGGAAATCAAGTTTACCAATAGCTTATTTTCAGAATGTTTATTACATTGATTCTGCTCACTGTAGAAAATGCTTGAACTGCTGCTTTTCATTGTTTACTCAGATTTAATAGATGTGGGTTTGCTTTCAGTCTGTCCGAGCTCAGAAAATGAGCAATATTGCAAGGGGCCAAATTCATCTTGCTGCAGAAAATGAAACCACAGAATTTTCCTGTTTATTGAGAAAGCAGAAAACACCCTCTGTATTTTTTCTTTTTCCCTCTCGAGTGCAAACTCCCTCCTGCAGAGCAGTCAGTGGGGAAACAACCCAGAACTTTTCCATTTTTGGGATCCATCTCCCAGGTGGTTTAAAAGATTATGGTTTGGTGGAATCCATCCCCGGAAGTGTCTGTTGCCACCTCCCTTGGGAATAATCGTCAGTCAGGAGGAAAGCAGAGGTTCCCTTTGGAATGAGCCTCTCTACCCCCTCTCTGCATGGGAAGGGCACCCAGAGAGGCCCAGAAGCTGATCCCTCAGGATGTAAGAGAATTCTCAGGACAGCTCTGGAAGGGATGGCTTTATTTTCCATTTTAATGGTGTAAAGAAAGCTCCACAAGGAGGTCTTTCAGCAGTGGAAATGTTTTTCTAGTGGTTTTTAATAGAAGGAAAATAGCAACTTTCATGATTTTTCTGGAAGACTTGAAGGATGAAAGAATTGTAATGAAAGTTTTCTTTCATTTTAAATAATCAGGTTGATTTTTTTTTTTTATTTAGCCACTGAGATGTGTGATTAAATCACAATTTACTTCTATTTACTTTTAAACTTCTGTTAAAAAATAGTTTTAATTGACAAGTTCCCAGGTTTCATGTTTCAAAGCAAATGGAATTCTTCAGCCATCTAAAGAAGTGTATCCTGATTTTTTTTAATCTAAGCTGGAGAAGAATTTGCTTGAATGACAGAGGGGAAAAACAGGTATTTTTTGTTTCTTTGTAGATTATCATTAATCAAAACTCAATAAGCACCACATCATTCAGGTGCTGTCAGTTGTAGCACAATGTTGGAATTTTGGAAAGTCTGACCCCCATGTTGGGAAAATTTCCAGTGATGGTAGAGAAACAGAGGGACAGATAACATAAAATCAAGATGGGACAGAAGAAGCTCAAACACCCTCCCAAGTCCTGAAAACAGGAGTAAAAGAACCAAGGGGGAAAGGGACAAGTTAAAAATATTTATAATAGGAGACAAAAGGGAAAGATAATAATATTTAGGAAACTTTAAATGTGAGTTTTAGCCATTTATATTCAGAAAAAAAAATTTAATTACAGCTGGATATTGTGCATATAATAATCTGTTGGCTTAACACAAGCCAGGCCCAGCCTAGAGAGGTCTGGGAGCCTCAGATGTAGCTGAGTGAGGGGGACAAGGAGTCACAACTTCACCTTTGCCATCAGGGAATGTTTTCTGCAGAAAATAAAAGCATCAAATTTGTCTTGGTGGCAAATACTTCATAAAAAAAGTCTTTGCTGCTTGAATGAGCAGCAAGAAAGTTCTAACTCACTGTTAATGGCAGACTGCACACTGATATGTGGGATTTCAACCAGATTTGTTTCTCTGAGTCATGTTAAATGAACTTTCTATTTTCTCTCATCATTCATTATTCTCATTATTTCTCTCCTATGTATTTCAAGCCTTCCTGCTCCTGCTTGCAGAGGGTCCCCCAGAAATGTGGTCACATGTTAATGAAATACTGGGGGAATTAGGAGGATTTCTGTTGTAGCAATAGCGCGGTGCAGTTTATTTAACTGGGTTGGTGACTGAACTAAAGCTGAGGAGGGGTCGTTTGGTGACTAAAGGCTGCCCTACATTTGTGCAACAGACCCCGTCGCAGCAGAGCAGCATCCTGGACAACGGGCAGGACGAGGTGTCCGTGGGCAGCCAGTGGAACCCCTACCCGCTGGGGCGGCGGGACGTGCCCCCCGACACCATCACCAAGAAGGTAAGGAAGGGACCCTGGAGTGGATCCTGCTCCCAGCACCTCTCCAAGAAGGAGAGAAGGTGTATGAGGACACACCTGGTTTTGTTTCAAGGCTCAAAGCAATAATTGTTGGGAATTCAGGACGTGTTTTGCCCGTTTTTGTGTAGTTTGTGTGGTTCCATGTCTGGTGTGTGCAGTGGGCACAGAGGGCTGGGCAGGTGTGTTCCTGTCCCTTGGCCTGCAGAGTCTCATCAGATGTTTCATTTCAATGACAATTATAACAAAGGAGGTGTTGGGATGGTGCCAACCCAGCTCTGAACAGGCACAGCCATTTCATTGATAAACTCACCAGAAAAGGGTCTAATTTCTGATACCTTGTGGTGGATGTTGAATTCCAGTACTTGGAGCTGGGCTGGTCATGTGCAAACATTGGCTGCTCCTTCCCAGCCCCAGCTTGGCTCATCCACTCAGGAACTGCTGGGTTTGGCTGCTCTAATCGCAAAGCTGGAGAATGCAGGGTCCTGACAAACTCAGCTGTGTTTGGAGTCGGTGTTGGGAGGTAGAGCTGCACATGTGAGCTGGGATAATTACAGTGGTCATTGCCTACATAAAGATCCAACCAGCTCATCCCTGGAGTTAAGTCCTAGGGGTGAATAAAACCAGTGAAAGTCATGGTGTGCACACTGATAACTGCAGTGTGATTAACCCTCAGCTGATGAGGAAGGACCTCCCTTCTGTCTTCACATCTTTTATCCAAGGCAGTGGCAGAAGCAGCAACCCTTGGCTTCACAGAGAGGTGCAACCAGAGGTCCATGTGTACAGGATTGCTGGAAGATGGGAGATGGAAATTGCACCTCCCAGGCCCAGGAGGAGAAAGAGGGTTCCATGATAGGGTGTGGTGGAATTGGCTCTGATAGTCAAGTTTTTATCATCTGATATGCAAGAAATGAAGATGAGAAACGTAAGAAAAGCCATTTCTTGTCTTCACTGGCATTTTGGGATAAAACCTGTGTTGGTCTGTTCCCAGTCAGACGCTGTTGCTGTCTTGCATTTGTGCACCATCAGTGCACAGTCAGTGCTGTAACAGTTCACCATCAACAGAGCACCATCAGGACTGTAATAAATTCAACTGCAGATTCTCTTTTGTTCTGAATATTTCAGTATCTGGCTGCTCCCATGGGATAAGTACAAACGTTGCTTCACTCAGCAGATCTATCATTACACCCACTGCCAGCTACTCCAACTGTACTGTAAATATTGGACACCAAGCTGAAAATAATTAACTTTTGTGCTGGATGATAAGTAAAGAATACAGATGAAATTGGGGAAGCAGTCTGCATAACAGAGATCTTTTCTGCAGAAGAAATAATTCCCATTTCCATGAGAAGCAGCTTATCCTCCTCCAGAAGAGCCATGGTGTGAATCCACAAGCAGGAGTGATACAATCTCCTCAAAGTCTATTAACAGCAGAGAGAAAATGAATTCTGAGAGCTGTTCACTCACCTTCCTCAGGAGGGGTTTGTAATGTGTTAGTGTGACAACACTCATCTCTCCAACCAAAGTCACCTCCAATGTCTTGGTTTTCCAGCATCTGGGGATTAAAATCCAGCAACTATTTGAAGTCATTCAAAAACTCTTCTATAGAATTGGAAGTTCAACATAGCAAACAATTAAATGTGTGAATATAAATTGTAATGTGTTTTGGTTTTCCACTAAGTGGGCTCCTGCAGAGCAGAGTCACTGTGTGGTAGAACTGTGCTTGGGAAATCATGGTAAGAAGAGTTGAGAGTTGTTTTTCTGAGGGGAAGGATGTCTGTGGCAGATGGATGGACTGTGTACTCAGGCTGATGTAGAATCATGGGATCATTTAGCTTGGAAAAGATCTCCAAGATCATCGAGTCCAGCCATTAACTGGTATCTAACTATATAGACACTAATACACATTCCCAAATTTCCCGCACAGAGAGCTACTCTGTGTGTAGTGATGGCTGTTTCTGGTGTCAGTGAACTGGGAATGCTGCATAGGCATCACTACTTCATTAGCTGGGCTGTGGGTGGTTGTTTCCATCCTTCTTGCTGTTCATAATGCAGATTAAATGCCCATTTTACCTCAAGTCCGTAATTTATGGGCTAGTTCTCCTATGGCAAAATTGGATATTTTAATCTCCCAATTGAATAATCCACTGATTTATTAAATGACTATTAAAAGCCTGTGGTATTTAGGCTTCCTGGAAAATGACTTTTACTGTTGTGTCCACAAGACAGAAACACAACACAGGAGCCATCCTTCCTTGGCTGGTATTAGCAAAAGACCAAGTTGATGTAAATGCAGTATTTAACTTGCCTTTACCAAATATTGGAGCTTCAAACCAGCAGATATTGTCACAGAAATGTTATCACAGAAATTTGATTGGTTACAATTGGTAAAAGCCACTTTTGGTCGCAGGACAAGGCATAGGATTTAACTGCTGGTGCTTTCCATACCCAGAGCATAACCCTGGTCAGTGTCTGTGTCTGTGTTATAGATCTTATTCCAAATTATCCTCAGAAAAATGAAACATTCCAGTATCTTCATAGTGGGCTGTGATAAACTATTCACCCTCCTTTGATTTATTAAATGTTTTCGGTTCACAAACACACTGAGCAGAAGTGTAAATGTGACATGAGGAGAAAAGTACTTTATCAAATGGCTGATTCTCCCCAAACTTCCCAGGTCCGCAGTGCCATGGGCATGTCCCTGCTGCTTTTAATCCTGGTTTTCCCAGCGGTGCTCCAAAGGCAAACCTCTGCTGGGGCTCAGGTTTCCTTGGCCCCGACTCTGTGAGTTTAATAATCATTGTCTTCAGCCTCCTGCCTTTGTGGCCTAACGGGTTGCATTGCCCACAGACAGGTAGCCACATCCAGACCCTCATGGGATCCCAGAGCCTGCAGCATCGGAGCCGGGAGCAGCCCTACGAGGGGAGCATGAACAAGGTCACCATCCAGCAGTACCAGCCGCCGCTGCCCATCCAGATCCCGGCGGCGCAGAGCTCCCGAGCCCCCCAGACCGGGCGGTGCCTCATCCAGACCAAGGGCCAGCGGAGCACCGACGCCTACCAGGAGCAGGTGAGAGGGGCTGCACTGCAGCTTCAGGACAGAGGTTTTCCGAGGTGTCCACAGGACAAGGGAGCCTCGGGACTGGAATGGGTCAGCTGATTTGGGCAGCCCAGGGAGCTCTGGATGGTCTGGGAGAGCACTGGTTGGACTGGGGGAGCTCTGGATGGACTGGGGGAGCTCTGGCTGGGCTGGGGGAAGGCTGGGTCCATCCCCTTCCGCAGCACCAGCCATCAATACCCATTTTCTCTTGGACCGATCAAGTGACACCATTTGCCGTTGAAGTCCCTGAGCAGAACTGGCATCACAGGGTCACACCAAATTAATTTGCAGCTTCTGCCTGTTCCCCAGTAACCCAGTTCAGTGTCAACAGGGCAGGTTATTTCATAACACACTAATCTGCTCAGATCTGCCCAGTGAAAGGCCATCTGCAGCCCCAGTGCCACCAGCACTGGGGAGTTCCATCATTAAGTGGTCCTGTCCTCATTATATTTGGCCTTAATGACTGAAATACTTCTTTGGGACCCCTGACTTTGCTGAATGAGGTGCAGAACCATCAGTAAACCTTTCTCTTGTGTAAAGTGCTGGTCAAGCCATGTGAGCAGCTCCCTGTATTACATCCCTGATGTTTAGAACCACTTGCTGGTGTGGCTCGAGGATGTGCTAAGCCCAGCTCAGTGCGCAGTCATTAAGCTCCTCTGAAGTAATTTTTATTTTATATTCAATGACCCAATGCTATTTAGAGTCATCCTGACTAAAAGAGAAGGTTCAGCACTGTCTCCTGGAGTAGAAGTGGCTGGTGCTCTGTACGGGTTGTGGGCCTGTGCCCTGACCTGGCAATGCTCTGAAGATCCCTGAGCTTTGAGTATTTCTCCCTTGCTTTGTCCCAGGGGTGCTGCACATGTGATTCCTTCTAGAAAAATAAAATTGGACAGATTAAGCTTCATTGACAGGTTTATTCCAACATTTAAGTGAAAAATTTGGCAAATGTGAACATCTCACAAGTCTAAAGGTTTTTTTTCTCCTTGAAAATGAAACTTTAAAATCCATACAAAAATCTGTGAGTAACAGGGAATATTCTGGTATCACTGTGTGCTAAAATCATGCCAGTACTTCCAGTTTATAGCAATATTCCACTGACTTTCCCCACAGTGTGCAGTGCAGGGCTCAGCTCGTCCCAGTGATGGAGAACGGGATGTGTGGGAAGAAGGATGCTGTGGTTTAGGAAGGGTTTAATGTTGGCATCCATTTACCTTGCCCTGTCTTTCTAACCTAGTTTTGTGTGAGGATAGAGAAGAATCCTGGCCTGGGGTTTAGTATCAGTGGTGGAATAAGTGGACAAGGAAATCCATTCAAACCTTCCGATAAGGTACGTTGGGAATTTCTCTCTACCTGGTCCTTATTTTAGAGTGGAGACGTGGAGGACATGAGTGAGATATTTATGGAGATGTCGAGAACATGAGTGAGATGTTTATGCCCTTCCATTGTGATTATTGAAAAACTTTTCCCCATACTTGGTTTGGTTTGGTTTGGTTTGGTTTGGTTTGGTTTGGTTTGGTTTGGTTTGGTTTGGTTTGGTTTGGTTTGGTTTGGAGGTTTTTTTATGTTGTTTGCTTTCTTTTCCCTGTTAATGAAAATGAGAGAATCAAACATCAATCCCATGGGTGTCTGCCCCATATTCCATGTCTAAGATAATTTTTCAGGCTGTTTTCTGGAGAATTGTCTCTCTCACTTTAAAGAGTCACTTTTGGCCCTTAGTAAAACTTTAACTGAATTAATTAGAGGGAACACTAAACCAGCAGTACCGGTAGCTGGAATGTCAGGGTTTGTCGCTGCTGTGTCAAGTAAAACCAGCCTGGCCTGTAAACTGGAGATCACTGGATCCTTACAGACCCCATGGCACCAGTTATCTTCTGCGCTGAGAATTAAGAATGTCCCCATGAGGTAAACAGTGGTCAGGGAGACTCAGAATTCATTCTGGGAACTGCAAGTCCAAGATAAATCTCTGTGTGATAAAAGGAAGCCTAGAAAAACTCCACCATCTGGTGATTCCCAGCTCCTGGGGCTATAGGATTAGGAAATGGAGTCTTAGACCTGTGAATTTGTCTGTTTGGTGCAATAAAACTGAGTGGAGTTTGTTGGAAAATGAGCACTTTGGGTACCTCTCTGTTGAACACATTCCTAGAGTTGATGTCCTTTGGTAGTCCTGGATTCAGTTTGCAGAGACAGTCAGAACTTCCATAAGTATGGAGAATGTTTGGCAAATGATGAAATTTTTTAGAACTCTCTTTTCATATCTTTTCAAAACTTTGAGATCTGCCTGCAAATTAAAGAAATCAATTTTCCACCTTTCTGAATTACAAGAGAAAACTGACTGGGAATGTAAAATAGTCTTGGAAATACCAAACTGACACAGTCTGAATTCCTGGTCTAAGGAAGGTGTCCTTGCCCATTGCAGGGGGTGGAACAAGATGGGCTTTAAGGTCCCTCCCAACCCAAACCAGTCTGGGATTCTGGGATTCAGTTTTCTTGTTGATAATACCTATTTTGAACTTTCAGAGTAGTTCCATGTAATATACATAAAACCCAAGAATTTTAACTATTATCCTTTAAAACGTTCTCATTTTGGGTGTCCTTGAAGACTTCACACTGGAATTGCACTTTATAACATCGGGGCCTGGTTTTGCACAGTTGAAGGTGGGATAGTAGAATTAAGCTGGACTTTCCTGGCTGTCACTTGGCTGAAATGACTGAAGGAGGGTCCCTGTTCCACTCTGAATGTGTCTGGAGTGGAGCAGGAACAGCTATAGATAGAACTGGTTTTCCCACTCAGAGGAATGCAACTCAGGGAGTGATGGGAGGGGAATTTATAGTTAAAGGGTTTTTCTGTATTGTTACTCTGAACCATCACTTCCCACACGGTGACACCATATTTGTCATATTTTAAATGAAATTCTGATGTCACTGGGATGAGAGAACAGGAGAAGCCATGAAGAAGCCACCGTTCCTATGGAACAGCAGACCCCTGCCACAAGTTCATGGCACAGGGATGAGCTTTCAGCAGCCCATGGCTCTGCTCCCGAGGAGCTTGGGTTTTATTCTGGGAATACTGGGCAGGGCCTTGCTCAGGAGACTGTAAAATCCCTCAAGGATGCACATGATGGTGATGCTGAGCAGGGATTTCCCTGGTGTCCCTGGGAGCAAAGGGAATGTTCACATTTAGCCTTGGATTCCCCTTGGAGCAGGGAGAGCACAGCACTGACACTGAGGGGCCAGAGCTGATGAGCTGTGTGGGAGTTTAATGTGCTCATCAGCTGGAACCTACCTTTGATTTGGAGGTTTATTAACATATTGTACTGAAATTCTGAAAACAAATCTATAACTATCCTTTACTGTTAATAACTTTTCCTCTTTCAAAGCTTTTCACTGCTCAGGCACCGGATTAAATAAAGGTCTGTCCCACAGCCAGTGGCACTGAAGATCTCAAGGGCTGAATAATCAACTGCTTTCTAGGCATCTTTTAAACTTTCTTGTTTCCTAGAGAAAGCAAACAAAGATTACTGTGTAGATTATGGTAGATACTATTCTAATAAATTAATGTTTGCTCCATTTTAATTACCCTCCTGATAACCCTGTCACTCTGTTCATATTGGACAGTATTTTGTGAGGTGGAACCTTAGTTAAAAATGACCCACAATGATATTTATTGGGTGACGTAGCTGAAGCTGCTACCAACCCAACCTAGTGTTTGATTACAAACAGATTAAAATGGAGTTTGGTGTTTAGCCCAAGTCTAAAGAGCCCCCAGACCCCAGTTAGGGACGCACCTGTATTTTGGGCTGTAGGTCTCGGAGATGGCATCCTAACCTGTGTTACTTTGACTTATAGGGTATCTTTGTTACTAGGGTTCAGCCTGACGGCCCCGCATCCAGCCTGCTCCAGCCCGGGGACAAGATCCTGCAGGTACAGAGGGAGGGACTGCTGGGGGGCTGAGGGCAGCTCAGAAATGCAGTGGTGGTGGTGCAGGCCTGAAGTTGTGTCTGGGCAGATTTAGTTTGGATATTAGGAAAAGGTTCTTCCCCCAGAGGGTGGTTGGGCACTGAACAGGCTCCGCAGGGCAGTGGGCACAGCACCAAGGCTGCCAGAGCTCAAGGAGCATTTGGATGATCCTCTGGGGCACCTGGTGTGACTCTTGGGGATGGTCCTGTGCAGGGCTGAGGGTTGGACTCGATGATCCTTGTGGGTCCCTTCCAACTCAGTATATTCTGTGATTCTGTGATTTAACTGACAGTTCTGTTATTATAAAAACTATATATATGGTTTAATATTGATTTATAGCAGAGTTCCTTGCAGAACTTTTTGTCTAGGTGGCCAAGAAGGCCAGTGGCACCTGGTTTGCATCAAAAATAGTGTGGCCACAGCCCCAGGGCAGTGATGTCCCCCTGCGCTGGGCACCGCTGAGCTACCTCCAGTCCCTTGCTCAGTTCTGTGCCCCTCAGACAAGAGAGACATTGAGGGACTGAGGCATGTCCAGAGAAGAGAATGGAGCTGGGGAAGGGTCTGGAGCACCAGGAGCAGCTGAGGGAGGTGGGGGGGGGCTCAGCCTGGAGAGAAGGAGGCTCAGGGTGGGACCTGGAGCAGGTGTGGCCATGGAGCCTGATCTCTTTCCTGGGCTGTGTCCATTATCCTGGAGAATGGTGGATCTTCTACTTGGGCCTATTGAGCACAGTCAGTGAACTGTGGGTAATTATGTTTAACATTTGACTTTTGAAATAGTGTTGGAACAGACAAGAGATTATTATAGAGAGATTTAATTGACAGAACAGCTTATAAATACTTCCTTCTTTATCTCTGTACCCAAATGGAGCCCATTCTGCCCATGCATGCAGCACAGCACCTGGAATATCAGAGTTATGCTTCCTCAGGAAACACACAAACTATCCCAGAGTCACAGGATCATTTCAGTGGGACTGAAGTATTTCCTGGAGCCTCCAGTCCAGCCCCTGCTCGAAGCCAACGGAGGGCGAGAGAAACTTGTGCTCAGTGTTTGTGGGATCCTTATGTGTTCATTATTTATTTTAGCTTTTCATTTCCATCCACCCCTTTGTTCCCCCAAAATGAAGCCACTATAGAGCTTTTTCCTGTGTTTGTACCTGTTGCAGGCCAATGGACACAGCTTTGTACATATGGAACATGAGAAGGCTGTGCTTCTACTGAAGAGTTTCCAGAACACAGTAGACCTTGTTATTCAACGTGAGCTTACTGTCTAAATATTTTTTTATAAATAGTAAATATGTCTAGCCAGATCTAATGTTCAAACAGATTTATACATAGGAAACCAATTTTTTGCCAATTGCTGGACCAATGGCAAACAGTAGTGCCAAATGTATAATACTCTATGTTAGTACCAATCATTGGGAAAAAATATATTAACTATATAAATATATTGTTCATGTGGCTCCGTATTAGTTTTACTTGTCAGCCTCTGGCTGTGCATTGGTGCGTTTTTTTAATCAAGTTACTTCTTAAAGTCGATTTCATATGATTTCAGAACACAGAAGCACATACAAATCCTTTAGGAATTCTGCTGTCCATCAGAAACACTGCCTCAGAGTTGTATATGCCTTTATAAAGATGAACTATATTAACCTGTACTTCCCATGAAATATTTCTATCATGTCGCATACAAAAGTATAGAGAAAAAAATATTTTCATAAACACCTCAAAGAAAGTATATATTAAATTAAATTTAATAATGTTCATTTATTTTCAATGCAAAGATATTCTATGCCTTATGAAAATACCTGTACATATGCCGTGTGTATAGTTGGCTCCGTAGGGATCAGGAACAATTCATATACAGGGTGAGAGACTTCTGAAATTGGAACTCTGGGACCTCGGTACAAAAAACCCACATGGAAATGAGTGAACTTCTTTTGGAATGGGTTAAAACTTCCTTTAGGATGTGTTAACTTCCTTTGGAATGGGCCTGGTTGGATGGGCCTTGGAGCAACCTGGTCTAGTGGAAGGTGTTCCTGCTCGTGGCAGGGGGTGGAATGGGATGAGCTCTAAGGTCCCTTCCAACCCAAAACATTCTATGCTTCTATGATTCTGACTTCCTTTGGAATGGGTTAACTCCCTCTGGAATGGGTTAACCCCTTTGGTTTGGCACTTCCCATGGATTCCATGTGCACACACTACAGGAGAACCCCGAGGACAGGCAGATTTGGCTCATGGATGGAGGAAGGTTGTGATGGTGGCAGTAAAACTTCTTTTGTTGCTGCTAATTTTATTGTTTCACTTTTTTAATTTCCAATTCGAGGCCCTTTACTCACATCCCCCATTCCCATGGACACTGTTGTGTATCTTCACTGGCTCCAGGCCGGGCCGGGCCCTGCTTGGGATATTCCCATCGAGGAGGCTTTATGTGATCCTTGATTTGATCAGGAGTCCTTTACAGGGAATGGAAGCAGGTTTGAAAGCTTGACACATCCCAGAGAGCAGCAGGTGACACTGAGTGACACCAAGCCAGCCTGGGAGGAGCACTCCCAGCTCAGGGCACAGTGTGACAACGCCTCAGGTCCAAGTCCTGAGTGCTGCTCCCAACAGAGAGAGTCCTGACAGCTGCTGGTGGTTCAGGGCTCCAGCGTGGTTATACCTGACAGCAAGATGGAAAAACACAGGGAAACCTCCCTCCAGATGTTTTCAGGGGATCCCATTTCCCTGAGGAAAGGGCTGAGGGAGAGCTGGCACTGGGCTTCTCTGTGTCTGGGCTCATTCCCACCCAAAAATCCCACATCCAAGGGTGCAGCCACAGCCCACAGACACAGCCGGGGATATTCCACTTTGCTGCCTCCAAGATCCACTAGCAATTCCTAAACCTTTCCTCCCTGTCTGTGGGACCTTTTGGAGCTTTGCTGGGAGCGGAGGGACAGAGCTAAGTCCCGGAGAGCTGAGGGGTCCCCTCTTACACAGGGGGTCCTGCAAAGGGCGATGGTGGAGGAAGAAAAGGAAAGCAAAAAAGCTGCTTTCAAAATGCTTTTTTAAAATTTTTGGAGGAAAAAGCCCAACCCAGGCCCCAGAAAGCCTCCAGGACCTCCCTTTTCCCAGTGCCAGCTCACAGTTCCTATCCAGGTGATGACAAACTAGGGGAGTTATCACCAGGTATTCCAACAGCAACAATTTAACATCTTCAAATCTTGCTTTCTGAGATGTTTTATAACACATCCACATCTTCATCTGTGTTTGGTGGCAGTGCCAGCCCCTGGGAGGGGACAGGAGATACCAGCCAGGGTGGCTGTGCCCAGCCAGTGGCTCTGAGCAGCGACCAGGCAGGACTGTACTGAGGGTGAATGAGGCAGTTGAGAGCAGAGCCAAGGAAATCCAAGGAAAATCCAAGGAAAAAAGGAGTATGGAATGTCCAGGATGTTGGTTTGCTGCTGTTAGTGAGCACTTGACGCGTAAAGATGTTGGTTAAAGCCCCTTCCAGTGCCTAAAGGGGTTCCAAGAGAGCTGGAGACAGACTTTGGACAAGAGCCTGTAGAGACAGGACAATGGGGAATGGCTTCCCACTGCCAGAGAGCAGTTAGATGGGACACTGGGGAGAAATTCCTGGCTGTGAGGGTGATGAGGCCCGGCACAAGTTGCCCAGAGAAGCTGTGGCTGCCCCATCCCTGGAAGTGTCCAGGGCCAGGTTGGACAGGGCTTGGAGCAACCTGGGATAGTGGAAGGTGTCCCTGCCCATGGTAGGGGGTAGGACTGGATGAGCTTTAAGGTCTTTTCCAACCTAAACCAATTTGGGAGTCTATGAAATCTCTCTGCTGTAATATAGCATTAATTACCTTATGCCATCAAAAATGCTTATTTATAGCATGTATATATCCAATAGGGAGATTTGCAACAGGAAATGCAAACTCTGTATTAAATTACAAAGGCACACATTTGGATCTGCTGAGGCAGGCCACGGTGTCAGACCTGGGTCTGTACAGGGTCAGTGGGGATCAGGGTGGTTATTCCTGGGAATTGTCTGTGGCAGGAGAAGCGCCAAAGCCAGGGCTGTGCTGCCCAGTCCAGCTCAGGATGTGGGGGGGTCCCCCCAGCCAGGCAGACCCAGTCCAACAGGGTCAGGGTTGGACATGGGTCACACACAGGCACAGGAGGTGACAGGGCTGCAGAGTCACCACCCACCTTGGCAGGATTTGGCCATAAACTAAAACACAAGAACTTCCACCTCAGTACGAGGTAGAACTTCTTTCCATGGAGGGTGGCAGAGCCTGGAATAGCTGCCCAGGGAGGGCGTGGAGTCTCCCTCTCTGGAGAGATCCCAAATCCACCTGGATACATTCCTCTGTCACCTGCTCCAGGTGACCCTGCCTGGGCAGGGAGTTGAACTGGGTGATCTCCAGAGGTCCCTTCCAACACCAGCTATCCTGTGATCCTGGGAACTGGTGGGATTTCACAGTTAGAAATCCCACACTGGGGAAGTTGGGAATTCTCTCTGCAGTCGGAGCTCCCTGCCCATGGCTGGCATGGCCTCTCCCTTCTCTCCCTTCCAGATTCCATAATTCCCTTTTGAAGCGCACAGAGCCGTCCGGCCTCATCCCCTCATTCCCAAGCACTCAGGCCCTGGGTCATTCCCTGTGGCTGTGCCAATACAACTTTCCGGGCAGTAGTTTGATGGAATACGGATCCACTGGGGGGTTTGGGTGCTGTGGGAACGAGGCTGTTGGAACTGTGGGCTGCTCCAAGAGCCCACAGGGCCACCAGCAACCCAATCCCAAAAGGCACCGTTTTGCTAATCATGGAATTGAAATAAAAAAAAAAAACAAAACAACTTTTTGCCAATCTCCTTCCTGGATGATTCCAGCTGATTTTGTGGAAGTGACTGAATGACACCATTGCATTGTGTGAGGACCCCGGGCCCTGGCACTGGGGGCCTTTGTCTCTGAGCTGCCTCGGTGGCTCATGTCCCCTCCTTGTGTCCCCCCCTCGTGTCCCCTCCCCGGGCAGGGCACTCGCTCATCACTTCGGTTTTCTACCTGTGAGTACTGTATCCGGTTCAGAACCAACAGCTTCCTTTATTAAAGATTTTACCATTTTATAAAAGACATGTTTAATTATGATGGAGATGGCTGTATTGTAATTAATATTTTGAGATAATTGTGATTTTGAGCTTAAATTATATACAGAAATGGTCATTTTTGTATGTGTTCAAAGATTGCTATATTCCAGATGACTGTACTTTTCAGTTGAATTCCAGTATTCCTGTAAATAAAGCTGAATGAGGAAATATTTACTACTTTATTAACATAGATTGTGAATGTACTTCATGTTTTTTGCAGTATAAAGACTTAACTGAACTTGAAAGCTGCTTCATTTTATGTGCAAAAAGGTACTTCAAAAATTCTATTTTAAAATCTATTGATTGAGTGCAATCAACTCTTGTCCCTTGGCACATGCAGGTTGTCCCCTCCTCGTGCCCTGTGGGGCCCTGGCCCGTGCGTGTGGTGTTGATGCATTTTGCAGATGCTTCTGTCCATAGGGAGCCCAGGGACTGAACCGCCGCTGTGCAGTATTAGCAGAGCCATTTTCGGCTTTGGTGTACCCGAATTTTTCAGTATTTAAAAAAAAAAAAAAGTGTTTTGAATAACATTAAAAAAGTCTCTTTATTGTATAAATAATAAAAACGTCACCTTATTGTAATTCTTTTGGGTCATTGCTTTGCTGTTGGGAAGGATGGAAGGTTTGGGAGGGAGAGGAAGGGGTAGGGTTGCTCCCCACATCCCACTGGAGGTGGGCCTGGAAAATTGGGCAACTCTCCCTGCCACTGTGGGACATCAGATAAGGAATGAGAGTGATGCAGCCGTGAAGAAAACTCAGTGTTCACTGCTTTTTGGGAACAAATGGTGTATGAAAGGACAAACATATGGAAATGAGAGGGTGAGAGGGCTGGGCTTGAGAGCAGCAGCAGCTCCATCATCCAGGGAACTGGATCCACCATCCATCATCCAGAGCTGCCCATGGATACGTTGGAGCTCCACCAAGCCCTCTTGGAGGTTAGCACTCCATACAGTTATCATCATGTATTTCCCACAGGAAACATCTTGTCCTTCCCTTTCCTGCTCCCCTCCCAGTCTGTCTTTCCACACAGGTCAATACTCTGAATTTCCCCACCAGCCTGGGCAGTTCTGGTCCCCTCCACCAGGACCATGGGGAAGTGCAGCTGGGGCTGAGGTCCCTCAGCCATCCCTGCTCTGGCTGAAAGGTACTTCCTAAACCTGGAGACCTGAGCAGTTTAGTGTATTTTATCTTCATTCTGGACACATTCAAAACCTGGCAAGTTTAGTGTTGAACTGTATTAAATTTTGCTGTGATCCAGAACCTCAAGTACTATGTCCTGTTCTGGGCCCTCATGACCAGGACATTGAGGGGCTGGAGCATGTCCAGAGTGGGGAACAGAGCTGGGGAAGGGTCTGGAGCACCAGGAGCAGCTGAGGGAGTTGGGGGGCTCAGCCTGGAGAAAAGGAGGCTCAGGAGGGACCTTCTCACTCTCTGCAACTCCCTGACAGGAGGGGAGAGCCAGGTGGGGGTCTGGCTCTGCTCCCAGGGAACAAGGGACAGGACAGGAGGAAACAGCCTCAAGCTGTGCCAGAGGAGGGTCAGGTTGGACCTCAGGAGGAATTCCTTCGTGGAAAGGGTGTTCAGGCATTGCAAGGGGCTGTCCAGGGAGGTGGTGGAATCCCCCTCCCTGGAGGTATCCAAGGAATGACTGGATGTGGCACTCAGTGCTCTGGGCTGGGTGACAAGGTGGGAATCGGGCACAGGTTGGACTGGATGGTCTGGGAAAGCTTTTCCAACCTCAGTGATTCTGGGATTTTATGGTTCTGTATATTACTAATACCCACACTACAGCACTATTATCATTAAAGGCATCACTTTCAGGATGTGTAAGTGTGATACAACTGAGACACAAGAAAAGCATCTGTGTTGCTGTCTAGAAAACTTAATTACAACACAAACCAGACAGCCAAAGGGATACATTTATTGTCTCAGCACAGGTGCCAACACCGGCCACTTTCCTACCCTCAGGTGAGCCATGCACAAAGCTGGGGGTACCTCTCACCCCTGGTCCCCCTGTCACAGCTCCAATATTTACCACACACAAACCAGGAATCAGTTTTGGGGGAGCAGTGAAAAGAGACCAAAAAAAGGGATAAAAAAATCAAAAGTGTTCCCTTTTGCCCAAAGGCTTTGATTTGACAATTCTCTTCAAAGCTCAGCTGGCCTGCAGAGAGCACCATGGCTCCTTTATCACAAACAGTGTAAACAGAGTATGGGATGCTGAGATCTCGTTGGAACATGCATCCAGGGAAAGTTTTACAGGTCAGTTCTTTCTTAACACACGAACAGCCTCCCAGATGCTCTGGCCTGGGCAGGAGGAGGAAGAGGAGGGAAGCAGTGGAGCCCTTGTCCTGTGATCCCTGCTGGCCCAGGGCAGGACTGGCTCAGGTGGGAATGCGGCTCCGCAGGTATTCCAGCACTGCAGCTGTGCCCTTGGCCAGGATCGCAGCCCGGGGGGTGCGGAATGGGTTCCCTTCCAAGAGCAGGGTCCTGGAAAACAGAGATCTGCACTTAGATACTAAGTCTTCTTGTACCCACCCACTCATCCACTGCATACAGACTGGTGAATCTTTTGGAATTCCTAAGTAATCCCTCTTCTGTTCTACTAAAAGTTTTAATTCCTGCTTCCCTGCTTCACACCAGCTTGGCTTTAGAGACATGTGAATTTTAATTTATGCTAATAAATCAGTGGGGGTGTATGACTGCAGCACACACCCCACTTCTGCAGCAAGCTTCTTCCAGCCAGAGTGAGAAAAGAACTTCTGGAATACAGAAACAATTCCAGGATGGTTCAGGTTGGAAGGGCTCACCTGGTCCAACCTCCCTGCTAAGCCTGGCCTGTCTGTGCTGCACCACAGTGTGACTGGACAGGCAACATAACCAAGGCTCTGCCAGGAGCTTCATACAAACCAACAGACCCTTGACAGCATTTTGAAATGGTGAAACAACTCCTCCACTTCTCTACAATAGTGAGAAATTATGGAAGAAACTGCCTTATTTACAGATAGTCAGACCATTTTGGAGCACTGAGACTCCACAAACAATATCCTACCAAGGAGCACTTTTTGCTCTGACAAAACACTTCCTGAAGAACTCAGAATATAATTGTATAAACAAGTCTCCAGTGAAACCACACACCTCAGGTTTTCACAGTTCCCTAGTTCTGGGGGCACGTGGAGGAGGTCATTGTTCTGCAGGTCCAGTGTTCCCAGCATGTCCATCCCCTTCAGCTGCACCGGGTCGATGGACCCCACCTGGTTGTTGCTGAGCAGGATGGTCTCCAGGGCTGGGAGGTGATAGAGGACACTGGGAAACACTTTAAATCTTCAGGAAGAGAAAGGAGGCAAAGCAGGCAAAGTCAGAAATAGTGCAACACAAGCACTTCATGGGTTTCAAGCCCACAACTCATTGGACGAGTGTCTCCTCATTCTTACATCACAGAAAAATCATATCAAATTCAGCCCAGTTCTTTTGACTGTTATTAAAAAAAAAAAAATCTAGAAAGTTGCTCACCTGTTAAAAGCAAGATTGATTATCTGCAGTCTTGTCAGTGCCTCCATTTCCTTGGGTAAAGATGTCAAAACGTTGTTTCTGTGCATGAAAGGAAGACAAACAATAATCATTCACATGCTCAAGGTTTTAGTTGAGAATCCCCAGGACAGAACATTGATCACATCCACACTGTCTGTGGCCAGTTCATTGCCTCAAAAATGGGGCAAGACCATGCCCAGGCACAGCTGCTGGCTAATGCCAGCCAGGTTGGATTCCCATTTCTACCAAGAGAAGACTCAAAGCCTGTCCTCTAAAGATTCCCAAGTATTCCCAAGCACCCAAAAACTCCATACATCTGCCTGGAAATCCAGCTCTTTGGATTCCAGAGGAAAGCTTAGGAACCTGCCCAGATCCTGGAGCCAAAGTAAATCAGTCAGGTAATTACACCTCTCCAAAATCCATGGTTTGAGCTAATCCTGATGCTGAACAATGGAACGAGCATTTCTCAGGAGTCAGGGGAGGTAAGATAACATAAGTAACATCTCTTGCCATCTACTGCTTCTGTTTCCAGCAGCATGACAAGATCTGAACCTTCACTGTCCTAATTCCCAGGATTTTTTGGTGTGGGTTTCTTTTGCAGGGTGATGGAAGCCTTTTTAAATAGCAACATCTCTTTCCTAACAGCAAGTCTCAGAGCTGGTCCACTTGTTATTTGGGTTTTCTTTAACCAAGGCCCAAATTCAGGCTATTTCAGCTCTGCCACAGAGGCATTTTGGGAATAAAAACTGATCCCAGTGCTGCAATCCCACTGGAACAGATGGCTGGATTAGGGAGGGAGGAAAATAAGTTCCCAGGGAAAGAACCCAACACGTGTCACCAACCTTAGATCCAAATGTGTCAATTTGTGGAGCCTGCACAGCTCCAGGGAAATGGAGGAGATTTTGTTGAAGCCAAGGTTGACATCACAAACTGAGTCTTTCAGCTCCACAATCCTGAAACCCACAAGGAAGATAGTGTAATTATGGAAGGTCATGCTTGCATTCTAAGTTATTTAAAAACTGCTTTCTTCTACAAATCAAGAACACATTTTGTTTCTTGACAATTCTGAAGTAATTTTGTGAAGCTAATGTGAGAGGTGCTGCTCCTCAAACCTTACACTTGGTGAAGGCAAACCTCAAATCACTGATCTTCAGTGATTAGATCACATTTTCTCTCTCTGATCAGGAGAGTAAATTTTACTACAAAAGCCTCCTCAGTAAATGCAGTCAAGAGCTACTTCAGAGACCAGAGCACAGGTGACCATCACCGCCACCTCCTGACTTGGAGATGTTTTAACACTGACTTTATCCACCTTCTTCTGCAGCCAAACAAACTGAAAGAAATTCCTATTTTTTCCCATCTTTTGTTTCTGCTCCATTGTTACAAATTCCAGGAGCATTTGCTGCTGCATGTAGAAGGTTGTTTCATTGAGATGCTTTGGTGTAAATTATTTAACAGCCCAAGAAGTTCACTGTAGAACCCCTCAAATAGAATCTCTGGTTTAGCCCTAAAACTAAAATGCAATTAAATGAGAAAACACTTCTCTCTCCTGTCTGGATTGGCATGGAATTCTGAGGCAGCTGCACACCCACCCACACCTATCCCAGGGAATTCAACAGCCTCTGATACAGTGACAAAGCACATGAGGCACAAACACCAGCTCACAAAATCCGGTCTCTAGAGATTGTACTGAAAATAGACTTTTTTTCCCATAAGATTGCCCCTCTTCAAGTTCTATGGGGTAAAGGTGAAACATTCAGCACACTTGGGTCTGACACTGGGCATAGATCAATTCCACAATGTGGTGGTGTCCTTGAAAATCAGCATTGGTGGTTTCTTGGGTTCCCAGAGATCCAGCAAACCTTCCTCCTAACATAAAACCTTCCTCCTAACACAAAAAGATTAATTATTGCTATCAGTGCTAGAGATTTTCCATGACTGTGGATGACACAAGTGACTTCAGGCCCCACGTGCACACTCCTGTACAAGACACACAAGTGTGTCACTGTATCTCATTGTACTTTGATTTGTGTGCACACATAGCACGAAGTGCAAACAGCCTCAGGAAAGACACAAGATGCTGAGAACAAAGGCAGAAAAGCAAGTCACAGATGAGGAATGACCTTCACACAATACCTTGGGGGCACCTCTCTCAGCTGGTTCTTGCTGAAGTTGACAGTGGCCACAGGATTGGTGCCCACGGCATCAAACATCTCCTCGGGGATCTCTGCTGCCTGCTTCTCACTGAGGGGAAAAGAGGGGCTGAGTGACACCAATTCATCATTTCTGGCAATTAAGGCGGCATTTTCACCTTCTTTTAGAGAAGCTGAGCAGTAGAGCAGACAGGTAAATAGCTACAATTTGAAATCCGTGGGCCTGTTATCAGAAAGCTTCAACCAATGCCCTGTCAGCAAGTATCAGAGAATCTTGGAATCCTGGAACAGTCTGGGTTGGGAAGGATCTTAAAACTCATCTATTCCATCCCCTGCCAAAGGCATGGACACCTGCCACTATCCCACTGAAAATTGCAAAGAGCTTAAAAGGTACCAAAAGCACCTGAAGGTTTTCAGCACTTCAGTGAGTTACTGTGCAATATTTGATATTACAAATGAACAGTTAAACCCCTGCAACCCAAATCTGCCTATTCCTGAGTACAGGAATTAAAAGGGGAAAATACCCAAATACAGTAGGATTTGTGGACAGCTTGGTATGTAATAAAAGGGTGGTGGTGGCGGGGAACCACAACCAAAAAATAGGGGAGTGTTCTTGCAGCTTTAGGAACAGGTGATACTTCCAAACACATACCTGTACTCCAATAATTTCAGTGAGGTTATGGCATGCATGTTCACCCTTGCCTGGCTGGGAAGGGTCATAGCTGTCACAGGAGGCTCTTCACTGGGGCCAGGTCCATCATCTACAGACAACAGAGGGGTCCAGTCACAGTTCTGAGGGATCCAGGAGCAGGGGGTGCATCCCAGGCACCTCCATCACCCCCTTTACTCCTGGTTCAACTGAAGGTCAACTAATTCTGATTATTCCAATAATTTTCTAATTAAGTGTTTTTGGCATCCTGGATTCCTGCTTTATTTGTTTTGGGGTTTTTTTAGAGGGGTGGGAGGGAGAGGACTTTGGACTTTGAAAAACTTGGACTTTGAAAAAGCAGGTAAGATGTGTGGGCAGCAGCTGCTCTGTGAGGCTCTGCCTCTGCGGCAAAAGGAGCTGGAAACAGGGAGAAACTGGGAATTTGGACTGGAAATTATGATCTAGAGCAGCTACATCCACACCAGCAAACCTGACTACAATTTATCAGTTAAAATAATATTTATAAACCCTCAGCACACCCTTCTTTGTGAAGCTCCTTCTGATCACTCCCTACAATCCACTTGAAAAGCTCCTGGACATCTGAGACGGGGATTCCCACCCAACTGAATAGGATGAAACTTAGCTGGGAGTTCAAACATACCACAAATCCAACTTCCACTCCAAGAAATTCAACAAAACTCTCTGATGGTTCAGCAGCATTCATGAATTAAAGTCTATCAACAATTGTGCCCAACCACAGCTAGTTATTCTCTGGTTAAAGAAGGGCAAAAGGGTCAGAAATAAGCTGAAAAATGAGGCTTTTCCCAATTTAAAGCTCTACAGAAACAGGACTGCCACTGGTTTAGCTCCATAAGAAGCAGAGAAAAACCTTATAAGTACTGTTGTACATGCAAGACATGAGCTAACTGTGTTATCACAATTATATTATCTGTTAGACTGAGCTTGTACTCCAGCATTCCATTAATTTTTGTGGAGTTAACATGTCAGATTTGCATGGAAGCTGACATTTAGAAGGAATTTTTTCTGCTGCAGAAGCCTAATTAATGCTGCCATCCTCAGGCAGGCGGGGACAGCCACTCGAAAAGGAACAGTTACACAGCACTGCTCAGAAAAGCTGATGCATCTATAATCAAGGTCCTTTTTAAGCACAAGGATTAGGCATATTGAGATTATTTTTCAAATTATAGTCCTCAATAAGGGCATGTTTGTTATTCAGTATTATCTCATAGAATAAGGAAAAGAAACAGAAATATCAGAGCAAACTGTTGAGTGGCCTGGATTTAAACAACCACCCTTTCCTAGGTTCTGATTTATTTTGATTTCTTAGAATCTCTTTAAATGCAATAAATTGAATAAAGCAACATACCTTGGATTTTGCTTCTCAGATATTTCAGAAGTTCCTGGGTGCCTTTCTTTAAAAAAGAAACAAAAAACAATCACTAAGCAGGGTTTATTCAGCTGGTGAAACAATGCAGAGGGACAATTCCAGTCACACAGGTGGAGCCCACAGCACCGCTGACTACAAATTCCACCTAAAATCCCACAGGGAAACCCTCTTCACAGCATCTTAGGAACTTGTTTAGTTACAACTTTATCTATTACAGCTGAAAATTTCTGATCCTAAATCCCAACCTTGGGCTCTACATTTTTAGCTTTTCATGTTTCTCCTGCTGCCCACACTGTGGGGATGCAGCAAATGTTCACCTGCAACATAACCAAACTCCAGTGCTTACTTCCAGCAGGTCTCTCCGGATGGTTCTCAAAGGATTTCCCTCCAGTGCCAGGAATTTCAGCTGAGGAAGGTTCCCCAATGTATAAGGCAACCTGCAGATGGAAACAACCCATTCCAAAGGAGCTCCAAACCAATTGCTAAAGAATCTGCAATGGCTTGTCAGATGGGATTCTGAAGCTCAGGTTCAAAAACAAAGATGAAGAATCCCACAATCACTGAGGTTGGAAGAGCCATCCCAGACCATCGAGTCCAGCCTGTGTGCAATCCCCACTTTATCACCCAGCCCAGAGCACTGAGTGCCATGTCCAGTTGTTCCTTGGACACCTCCAGGGATGGGGACTCCACCACCTCCCTGGGCAGCCCCTTCCAATGCCTAACCAGCCATTCCATGAAGAAATTCCTCCTGAGGTCCAGCCTGACCCTCCCCTGGCACAACCTGAGGCCGTTTCCCTTTGTCCTGTCCCTTGTTCCCTGGGAGCAGAGCCCAACCCCCATCTGGCTCCACCCTCCTGTCAGGGAGTTGCAGAGAGTGAGAAGGTCCCCCCTGAACCTCCTTTTCTCCAGGCTGAGTCCCCCCCATCTCCGTCTGCCATTCCTGGTGCTCCAGACCCTTCCCCAGTTCCCTCAGACCCTCCCCAAAGCACTTACAAGTCACATGTAAGTCACAGGCAAAACACAGAATGTTTAAGAAAGGCCCAGTTTGATCAGACCAATCACACAATACAGAGGGTTCGTTCATTTTATGATTAAGTCCTTTCTTAATTGCACCTCGTCCAGAGTGATCCACCAGGAATGAGCTGCCACCAGCCATGTCCCCTCCCAGACCCAGCCCAGCTTTCTCTATTACCTACTGATGTCATTGTTGGCCAGGTCAAGCCGCTCCAGCTTCTGCAGCAGAGTGATCTCCTCAGGGACTGCTTTGATCTTGTTGTCTCTGAGTTCCAGCACAGACAGGGAATTCAGGTGTTTCAGATTCTCTGCATTGAGGATTTCAATCTGATTCTCACCAGCATGTAATTCCTACGGGAACAAGGAGCACCTATCACTATGGTACTCTGGTAAAATTGCTTCATAACTCATCTCCTAAATCATGACATCAGCAGAAACATGATGATGTGGAGAAAAAAATTCATCTTGACTCCCTTTCTTCTGCCTATGAAATATCAAAGCCTCCAAAGATTCAGAGACATGGGACTGACTCAGCTTTTTTAATCCATCACAGAACCCTCAGCGCTGAGTCCCATTTCCCAGCCAGGAATAAACTTGTTCCACTTTTGCCAAGAACTTGTCAACGACTCCTTTGCTCAAGAAGCTTCTGAAATTCAAAGTTAGAGGAAGCTGAGAGGCAGCTTTCATCTCCCTGTTGGAAATGTTTAATTTATAAAGGAAAAAGTGAATGATTCCTTAGCCCAAAGAGCATGTGCTAGATTCACCAAGACACTGAATTCCACACCCCAACAGAAATTTTGTTAGAAAATGAGGAAATAGCTTGGAATTTTCACTGCTGACTTCAGAATTGGTCAGTGGAAACACTACAGTAATAGACATTCCCTTGGCCCAACCATTTCTCTATCAGTTGAGCAACAAATTTCTGATGCTCTGAGACATGCGATTGTGAATTTTAAATATATTGGGAACTAATGCTAAAAAATACCTGGAATACCTAATTACGCCAAAGGGAAAAACCAGTATGTTTTTTCTGTACTTACAAAGGAAAAATGATAATGAACAATGTTAATTTAACCAGAAAATGTTCCCACAGAGAAAAAATAGGCAACACTAGATCCAGTTTTAAGTCATTCCTCTTCTAAATATTTATTTTGCAAATCTGAAAGTTCTGCTGCAAATTTGTCTTCCAAATGACCTTAAGGTTGAATACTGAGGACAATAAGAGAAATTGCAAATAGAGGTGTATTAAATAAGAGTCTAAACACACAACCATTAATTTTTGATCACAGCACTTCACAAAAACTTGTGTTTAAAGTACCTGTCATTATTTAAAAGTGTACCACATTGCAGCCATTCTAAGCTCACCTTTAGTAACTTGCAGGAGGGAAACTCTGGCAAGGAACGCAGTTTATTTTTCCTCAGGTAAAGCTGCTCCAGCGATGCCATAGTTGCTAACTTAGAAGGTACAGTTTCCAGGTAGTTTTTGGTACAATCCAGCTGTCTCAAGCCTATGGAAGTAAATGTGCAGTGACAAACAGAAACAGGAGAAAATAAAAATAGCTTTCCACAGAAGTATAATTATCCTGGGTTTTAAAATAAATGCAACAACATTTTGCCAAACAGAATTCAGAGCTAATAATTCTGACCTGATTTTCTTGAGAATGCATTAACTTTAGGGATATATTTTAAAACCTGACTAATATGCAGCAATACGAACGTAAGCACAGAACTGGCTGTTTGGCATATAATAGTGTGAGGAAAGTGAGTTACTTTTCATGGCACTGAGATCTGCAGGCAGGTCCTTGAGCTGGTTACAGGCCAAATTGAGCCGCACCAGGTTAACGAGCAAAGCAAAACTAGTTGGAATGTCTGTGAGGTGGTTGTTGGACACATCCTGCAGATTGAAAAAAAAAAGTGAGAGAGATTAACACAGAGATGTTTAAACTATCCCATGGGTGCTGCTAGTGCAAAGTTAATTACTGGCAGAACATTAAAATTAGCTGGCTGACATCTTTAGGATCTCCCTGGCAGAAGTGTGACAGAAGTCTCCCATGACTGACAGATCACAAGGGATTCGAGTTTTCCTAAAATATTTGTCAAACCAAGAACAACCAAAAAACCCACCATGTAATAACTGACTTTAAAATGGTCACTGGAATACTCACAAAGTTCCACCATCGAAGCCAGCGATTTTTAATTAGCTCTAGCAAAACATGGATGAATCTTTCTGCACAAAGAAATTTGGTTGAAAAAGCTGATTTACCAATTCCTCCAAGCTGAGGAGCTGCCCCAGACCCTCGGGGAGGTGGCTCAGCTCGTTGTGCTGCAGCAGGAGGCTCCTCAGCCGGGGCAGCTGCAGCAGCTCCTCAGGGAGGCTCTGCAGCTTGTTGTGGCTAGTGGGAGAACATGGGACACAAAAGGAAAGAACATTCACTAAGGAGTTTTCAGGAATAGGATGCATACAGAACGCTTGTGTTCCACAGCCTGGACACATCCTGCCGGTCAGGACATGGCCACCTATAAGGAAAACCTGTCTTAGGCCTCTACAATGGATTCGTTTCCTGGGAAAAATTAATTACCTTCATTTATTTGTTCAAGAATAGTTTTAATCCTAATCTGAATTTACAATATTCCATCTGGATGTGAATTGTTTTGTTTATGCAGTTCACACAGTGGCGGCATAACCTCTCCTTGAGCACAAATTTACAAAACTACCCCAGTAAACAGAAGGTTCTGAGCTTTCCAGCATGAACGAGACCTAGACAATTATTTACAACGTGAATTATTCGTGGCAGAAAGTGTTTTATCCTCAAAACTGCCAGACTGAAGCAAACGAATGTTATTTTGTGAGATTATTCAGAATATCACTGTTTTCACCTTCCAAGAGACTGTGACTTCGAGTATCAGTGAAAACAATTCCAACAAACCCAAGATCACCAGCTGTGATCCAAAACTTAAGAGTTCTCAATATAATAGTATTCTATAGTTAGTAATCTGGAATTAATTTTCTGAAAGAAAGTTTGATATCCTGCAATCTCTCATTCACACATGAAAGTCAGTGCAATATTCCTCGTTTGTTGTGTAACACATCCTTACCTGACATCAAGTTTCTGAAGATTTTCTAGTTGTCCTAAAGCAGAAGGAAGTGATTTCAGTTGATTATCATGCACCTAGAAAATAGAGTTTTTAGAACACAGTTACTAACTTGTGCGTTGCAGGGTTTTTTCCCAGAAAAAAGCCAACCTGATCCACACAGTAATTCTGTACACATGGAACTGCAAAATTCTCCTTAACTGCCATCAATGTCCAAAGATTAGAGATGAAAGGGAGTGCAGGAAAGGGGGTTGCACCCCAATAACAGCTCTTCCTAAAGAGTCCATAACAAAACTTCCCAGATCTTTCCACAGGACAGGACCCTGGAGCTGGAATTGATCCGTGTGGGTCCCTTCCTACCCATGACATTCATGATTCTATGATTACACACTACAGCTGTATGAACCAAGACACTGTCAGAGTGACCTGTAATGGTCTTTTCTTTATCCTGAGAATCAAAGGATTACAAAACAATATATAATATAAACAATAAATAAATGTATCTTTTAAAGGCAGTGGGTTTGTGGACATACAGCAACACCCAGTCAGAAGCAGCTCTGCCAGCGCTGTGCTGGTTCAGGAGCTGGTACTGTGCTCACTTGTATTCCAAAAATCATGGAGCCCCAAATTGGTTTGGGTTGGAAGAGATCTTAAAGCCCATCCCATTCCACCTCCTGCCCTGGGCAGGGGACAGCTTCCACTAATCCAGGTTGCTCCAAGCCCAGTCCAACCTGGCCTTGGACACTTCTAGGGATGGGGCAGCCACAGCTTCTCTGGACAACTTGTGCCAGAGCCTCACCACCCTCATAGGGAAGGGTTTCTTCCCAATATCTCATCTAACCCTGTCCTCCTGCAGCATAAGGCCATTCCCCCTTGTCCTATTCCTACATGCCTGTGGAAAGAACACACCAGTGCCACTTCTGCTGGGAAATGGAAAACAAATGTCTAAGACAAGTTTTCCCACCTCCTCCATGGAAGTAGTGTCTGACCAAGGGCTCCTTGTACTCACATCCAGCATGGTGAGGGCAGGCAGCAGCTGCACATCCTCCGAGAGGCTCTGCAGCTTGTTGGAGGCAAGGATAAGCTTGGTGAGGTCTGTCTGCTCCCACCAGCGATCTGCAGCTCCGAAGGACAGGTTCTGCTGGGCCTCCTCCGGAGTGTCCACATTGATCCGCCACACATGTGGAGGCACTGCCACATAGACATACACAAGTCAGCTGGATTGTTCAGGGAATTATTCTCGAACTCCTCCTATACAGAATCATAGAGTGGTTTGAGTTGGAAGGGACCTTAACAGTCATTTAGTTCCAACCCTCCTGTCATGGGGTACAATATACATACACAGAGATATGTGTACACATATGTACACAACTAGATACACAGACAGATACATGTATATATAGAAATATATAGATCCACAGATGTAGATGTGTGGATATATACACACACATGGATGGATAGTTAGACAAGATACTCATGTATAAACACATCTATATAGTCAATGGTGTTCTAGACACGTTTCCAGAGAGGACAACAAGCTGATGGAAATGTGCCAGAAACAGACAAAAGTGAGTTCCTTGCAGATGGCAGAACACCGGTCGCCGCCGTTCCCC
>VZRE01009020.1:271119-311314 GCA_013396775.1 Cephalopterus ornatus | reverse complement strand
CCGCGCCCTCCCCGCGGCCCAGCGCCGCCTCCACCCGCCCGCATCGCCCAGCCCGGACCGGGCCGCCCCCGCTCCCGGCGGATCCCGGGGGAATCTCGGTCTGGGCCGCTCCCGGCCCTGGGGATCCCTGATCGGGCCGTCGCCGCTCTCGAGGGATCGCGGCGGATCCCAGCCCGGCCCCGCCGCGGATCCAGGCCCGGGCCGCCCCCACGGCCCTCGGGGCGTCCCGCCCGGCCGCGGTTCCCCCGTGCCGGAGCGCTCGGGAGGCTCTGTGCATCCCCCCGGGGTGCCCCGGGCTTCTCAAGGAGGAGCCGCCGCGCACCCCAAAGGGTTTGAGTTCTCAGCAGGAATTCCGGGGAGACGGCGGTAATTTAGGGCGTGTGGTTACACGTGTGGTGCTCCCGGGAAATGCCTGTTTGTCCCAGAGAGCCTCTGCTGTCTAGATCACCTCCAGAACTGTGGCAGTTTGTGGATTATGGCCATAAAAATCGAACTTATATACATATAGATGCATTCCTTGCAGAGAATTCTGTGCAAAATGATCAGATAACCACTAATATACACACAATACACATTTATCATGTGCATATAATCTGATAACTAAGTTTCAGGTACCTCGGCAATGTGCAAGTATCCACAAACAAACAAAAAAAAAATCTAAGTTAGTTTTTATGTCTTCACTTGCAGTTTAATTCTGATGAGACTAAGGCTTTCGGGATCCTTTCTGATGCAATATAGAGCTTCAGTGTTAACACTGGTGGTGGTTGTGTCAGTTTGATTGGATTTAGAGACCTGGTGTCATTATCTGTTGCTGTTTTGCCTATTCATTAAGTAAGTTAATGTGTTTGGTTTTGCCATGATGAAAAAAGATTGGAGAATAATCAAACAAGAACTCAGTCAATTATTTGTAATGCCCAAAGGCACTTGGATTTTTTATTTTAGAGGGAAAAAAGCTATCACAATATATTTTTTTTAATCTCACTGAGTCTTCAATCCCTGTTAGGACAAACCAGGGGAAACCCAGCCATCCTGACAGCAGGGTGTGCACATCCAGAAACAGGATTACTGGTGTTCTTGCAATGTCTTTGTGTGGGATTTTGGCAATTTCGGGTTGGAATTGGAATGTAGCTGTACCTGAAATCCAGGGACAGTTCCAGCCATGAGTTTTCTCGCTTCCAGGTGGGATAACTGTAGTGGGGTGGGGGAGGACTCACCTTTAAAAGATGCAGTTGTTCCATGTCTGCTCTGGGTTTTAACACTTTGCCTCGTTTTTCAGGAGAGTTGTTAGAGGTGAATGGTGAAACCTTGTGGCTTTAGATACTCATTAACTAATCTGTTAAGAGATTCCTTTTATGTTTTGGTGTCCTTCCCTTTGTGTACCAGGGGCTCTGGTGCCTCTGGACCCCCTGGGGTGCTCAGGGATCTGCTCTGGAGGTGCTTCAGAAACCCCAATTCCATTTCACCCATTTTCTAATAGTGACAGGTTCTTTTGCTGTTCCTTTTCCTTCTTCTGTCTCTTCTCCTTTAAATTCCAGGTCCTGACTTTCCCCTGCCCATGGTGTTCATCCATTTTTGGGGTGGGGTACAGGATACAAGTTGTGGTCTGTGAGTTCTCTCCCTCATCTGAATCGCTTTGTGTCCTGGATCCTGCTGGGATTCTTTCTTGACTGTAGCATTTCTGAGTAACCAATCCCACTTCCCTTGCTCCACCTCCTTGTTTGATCTGTGTCACTGACTCTGCTGTCTTCTCTAGAACTTCCTTATTCTCCTGGGCTGCCAGATCAGACATAACTTCCCAAGCTTCTCTACATTTCTCTTACTCCAGTTTATTAATCACCTGTTTCACATTTATCTTCCATCCACAACCAGCTTTGTGACTTCTTCCATTCTTCCTCCCCAAACTCTACTTCCCTCCTCCTCCTACTTTCCCCCAACTCTGTTGCGTGGTTCTCTTCTTTATTGTATTCCCCAAAGCTTCATCCAAACTGGGAAGTGGAGGGAATGGATTCCTGATTCTCCTGTACTCCAGGCGCATTGTTCAGCCCCAGGAAATCCTCGTGTATCCAGGCTGAGAGACAATTACTGAGTGTTTCAGTCTCTGCTGAATTACAATAATGATGGATGGTGGCTTTTTTTGGAACTGTTGAGAACATTCAGTTCTTGATGGATTTCATTCAGCTTGGATTTTAGAGTGACTGGAAATGCCATTTTTAAAAGTGCAGCACACAGATGTATATGATATGTCAGGCTGCAGAGGCATTTCCCAAAACTGTCAGTTGTTAGGTTAGATTCATTATTTTAGGAAAAACTCAGCTATCCCAAAGCATTCTTTGTGGTGCTCCTGGCTGTAAACAGGATCTACTGAAGATTCAGTAGAGTCTGCTCTGTGTCCTTGTTAACATTTCCTTGTTATCACAGACATTTTAAGAATGCCTGAAAATGTTTTACTGCTTTTATGTAATGAGTTGCGTAATTTTTTTACAACTTAGAGGATTAAATCCTTCGATTGTGCCATCACTCCTTGATTTACTTTCCTTTACAATTTTGCTACTGAGATTTTGTTAAACACCTGCTTCTTTGGTTTTACATTTTTATTAATTATTTGGAGGGAGTTATTATTAATTATGTTTATTTTTATTTCTTATTTATTTATGTGTTTTTATTATTTATTATTAGTCGTAATTATTTTATTACTTCTTATTATGGGTTAAAAAGGCACAATTTCAGCTGTGGATTCCTGGGTCCAAAAGGGCTCAGAGTTTCAATATTTCTATCTCTGGGCCATTTATCACTGCAGTTCCTTCCCAATTTATTCAATGTGCAAGCTGTTGGAGCAAGTGGCTGTTTCTAATTTTAATGCTTTAAAAGCTGCAGTGTGCTGGCTCCAATCTAGTCTCTCAGCTGAGGTTAAATTTAAAGTTATTAAAGTGTGATCTGAGGGACGTTGGGTTGTGTACATTGGGCTGAGGTGGGGGTGAAGGTGAGAGAGGGTTTGGCATTTGCAGAGACCAAAATAGACCTTGGATTTCTGTCTGGGTGTGCTGGGAGTCCTTCCCCTGAATTCTGACAACTCCCAGTGCTGAAAGGCTTGATCAGCCTCCAGCAACCCAGATAAAGCTGTGCTGGTGGGGGGATGCACTGGAAGAGCTTGTCTTTGAATTGTCTGGGAATCCAGTAAGGAAAGGTAGATCCTTGTCAGCAATCCGTGAATGTTTTCTGAGCTCTTCAGGCTGATCTGTGACCCTGATACTTGAGGGCAGAACAAACAGCAACTGTGCCCTGGCCTGGGGTAGGAACAAGGGCTTCAGGACTTGCTGCTACTTCCTGTGCCTTCTGGAGGCAGCTTTTAACTCATCTCTTGCACAGCTCTGAATGCAGAATAATTTTACGTGCTGCCCTTTATTTTATACATCCAATTAAAGCAAAATCTGCACCACTTTCAGGACGTAGGGACTTTTTTATTCCATTCTGGACTTTTGCTGAGTTGACTCTGCATCTGGTTTTTGGGAGTTTGGTTTTGGTTTATTTTAGGGAAGGCACAGTTGTAGTTATACAATTCTTTGCGGTTGTTGTAGGAAGTAGATATTTCTGTGGTGCCTTTTTTTTTNTGTGGTGCCTTTTTTTTTTTTTTTTAAAGTGACTCAATGTCTTGATTCTCTTTTGAATTTTCAATGTCTGGGATTTTTTTTTAGGTAGGCTGGGTCTGAGCTGAGGAGTAGGTACAGACCTCCCTTGTGTTTAGGAGCTTTTCACTCAGTAGGGTGAACTGTAGCATTGCCTGGCTGAGTTTCTTGAACCTGTGTTTTGTTCTTCACTACTGAAGGACAGACACAAGCTCAGCACTGTGCCTCGCTCAGGATGAACGTGGCATTGCTGTGTGTGGGAGAAGCAGAATGGTGAAGTTTGGTCTAGAAGCTTGTATGAAATTGGGTTGATGAATAAAATAGAATCACAGAATGGTGGCCCACCCAGTTGCATCTCCTGCCATGGGCAGGGACACCTTCCACTATCCCAGGTTGCTCCAAGTCCTATCCAACCTGGCCTTGGATGCTTCCAGGGATGGGGCATCCACGGCTTCTCTGAGCAACCTGTGCCAGGGCCTCCCCACCCTCATAGGGAAGAATTCCTTTCCAATATCCCATCTGACCCTGCCCTCTGGCAGCTTAAAGCCATCACCCCACATCCTGTCCCCACACTGCCCTTGTCACAAGTCACAGTGATCTTTTAATCATCACCCTTTTCATGTCATAATTTACCTTAATAAGCAATTTGGGGCCTAGATCAGGGAGTGTAAAACCCCTGGGTTTAACTGATACATAGCTGATAACTTTTTATCTTTTGCAGCAATATTTTTCTTCGCCTCCTTCCCTTCTCCAACATAAAAATTAAGTTGCATTTAGGTGCCTGCCCATGGATATGTTGAGCCTGACAACTAATGCCCAGTTCAAGTGAGGCAATAAAGGTTATTTGTGCAATTTTGGCTGGGTGTGGTGTAACAGTGGTAACTGTTCCCCGTCTCTCTCCCACAGTGACTCCCCCTTGCCGGTGTCGTCGCGCGTGTGCTTTGTGAAGTTCCACGACCCCGACTCGGCGGTGGTGGCGCAGCATCTGACAAACACTGTGTTCGTGGACAGAGCCCTCATAGTCGTGCCCTATGCAGAAGGTTTGTGACTTGTTTAATGGCCCACGGAGCCACCTTTGGTGGGGTTTCATTCCTGTCTAGTGCACAAAACCCAGCGTTAGTCCAATGTCAAACACTCAGATATCTCCATCCTGAAACCCTTGGTATGTTGCCTTTGGCCCCTGGGCTCACTGATTTCATTCACCTCATGAAAGTGGGAAGTTTTGTGTGTCTTGAAGTTTAGAATAATAATATTTTAGGCAGAATTGTGTGCAAATTTTGCTCTGTATCTGTCTCAGTGAGACATTTCCCAAACAGACTTAAATGCAAGGTCAATATTTTAAGCAACTTTTGCCTTAATAATTAAGCATTTACTATTTTCACTCTCTTCATGAGAATGGTTTGTCCCTCCCTGGAGTGTGTGGGAGAGGAACTAGCATTCCTCTGGGATATGCTGCTGTTGCATTTATTTGGGAACATCCCAAAAAGGCCCTCGCTCTCCTTGTGGAGTCCAATATACCAAGGGTTTGAATAATTATGGTTTAATTCAAAAGTGAGATCTTCCAAGAGGTGCCACATGGGCACTGGTCCTAGTTTTTTATTCCAAGTTTTCTTGTTCATCCTTGATATATTTAATAGAATTTCGCTAAATAATAAACTCTTCTCTCTGTTATTTGTGTGTGTGATTTTTGTAGTGGAGAAGGCAAATGCAAAGCCCTTCCAGATGACTGAAAAACAGTGGGTCCTCTGCAGCTACAGGGGATTCTAGCCATTAACTAAAGGCCAGCAAGCACTCAAGTCCCCAAGTGTTTTCCTGGTGTAACCACTTGTTAACTACATTTTCTCTTCTTCTTTTTATTTTTACATTTTAGGGTGTTACAGTAATTTGAAAGGCAATGAGCAGGGTTTTTGGAACTTACCTTAAAAGCAAAGTGCTGAGAAGACACCTCTTCTTACAGAAGTCTTATTAAACTCTTCTAGACTTGCTTTAGAAGTAACTGATTTCCATTGTACTTGTTCTTTTCTTGATTTACTTCTGGGAAAGCTTGAATTTAATAAAATCTTGCAGATTAAGTTTGGTACATGGCCTGGGGTCAGACCTGTAATGACCTGTGAAGACACTGTAATGCTGTAGCTGTCTCTTGAGAGGCCCGGGGACCTGTCTTATCTTATCTTTGTGTTCCTGAAGCTTAAAAGATATGAAGTTTAAACCTAACAGATGAAACTTAATCCCTGGAGTATAGGAATGTGCAGCATGGCCTTTAGCTGTGCTGCTCTCTGAGGGTACAGAACCCCGCTGCAATGGAGTTACTGCTCCTGCTGCCACTAGTTGAGGTGTAATAGCAGAGCTGAAAGGCATCTTGTCCTTGTCTGTGTGTTAAATACAGCACCAGTCCAGCTGAGTTAGTGCTGGAATATTCTCCAAGGCCCATGTGAATAATGTCAGTGTTTAACTCTTCCTACAAGGATAAAACCACTTTTCTCTTTGTCAGTCTCACTTTGTCCACTGTGGATAAATCTGGCACACAGAGAAACCTGCCAAGTAGTTTTAGTTGAGATTGTGTAAAGAAAATCGAATTAATAAAGCAGAATATTGTAATGGGCCTGTTAAATCAAGGAGTTCCTTGTGGGCTGTACCTTGTGGTGTTTGAGCAGTTCAGAATTTGATGTTTTTGGCATATCACAAGAGATATGTTCAGCCAATAAAGTATTGCCCCTGGTTTGGTAATCCCATGGTTCTGTCCCTATGCCGGAGAACAGTTTTCCCTTAAAATTCAGACTGCCGGGGTCCCAGTTGAACAAACTGAGCATCAAACAGCAAGTTGAAAACCCCAGTGACACTGCTCGTGTGCTTAAAGCCGGGCATGTGCTGAACTACTGTGAACGGGGCCCTGCTCTCTCTGGTTTCTACTGTGCTGATTAATTCTGTGTCAATATTGCCTGTCACTAAAGCAAATGTTTATTATCTGTTCAGTGCAATAATTCCCCCCCTATCCCAAGTTTTAGCTCACACAGACACTTTGGTGGTGGCTGTTGCTTTGTGTTATAGAACTATACACAAAGGCTACGGTAAGGTTTAGTATTTGTCATTTTCTCTGGGCTATTCCTGGATTTGGAAGGAACTCTTAAGATTAAAGATGGCTGGGGGGGGTGTTTAGGTTCTTTGGTTAATGTTTGTTTCTTTTGTCTGTTTCTTTTTCTTTCATTTCTACACATTCATGCAGTATTTCATGGTTCTAACAAAGCAGCAGTAAAAAAAGCTCTTGAAGCATGAAAATTAACTGGTGAGGGGCCTCATTGCTTTTTTTCAATTGTAGTTTATTTAAATACTTTTTAAAGAAACGATTAGAGGATCAGATGCATGATTTTTTTTAATGGATGCAGATCTTCTATGAGGTGTCTCGAGCTAAGTCTGAGGATTTGTATTTAGATGACAGAAATGTTGTAGTTGCACTAATTTGAAATGTTTAGCTATAATTGATAAATATCCTCTGAGACATAATTTTGCATGCAAAATGACCCCATAATCTCTCTGTAGGTATGTTGATATATTTATGCATTACTGCCCTTTGCCTCCATGACCTTTTTCCCCCTGTCCCTCCATAACTTTGGGTATCTAAATTGCTGCCAGCTCAGTGCCACGGGCCAGATAACAGTGCTGTGTATTGTACGTTTGTGTAGATTATCGGCACTTCTCAGTATAGGTGGGAGGAACCATTACCTTTATTTAACAGTGGTTTTTCTTTTTTGTTGTTGTGTTTTACAGTTCTTTTCCCTGGTTCAGCCTGAACTATATACCAGGCCCTGCTGAAAATACCACCCAACAGTTTTCTTCTGCAGCTTATCCAGTTTCTCTTAAGTGCCCTGTACATATTGTATGTTTTATGATGAGATGCAGTTTCTTAATGTGTATTACAGAAACACTACTGGTATTTGCAAATATATAGTAAAATTGTTTTATTGAACTCTCATTTTGGGGGCTTGGGCACATTAACAAATTAATCCATCTGTATAGGGCTTTTGCTGTTGGATAGAGTAAAAATACCTACGCAATTGTTTCCTAGTAGGGCCCTTAAAATTCCCTGTGCAGAGCAGGCAGAGAAATAAGACACTTGTCTTAGTTGGCTGCAAGATTTTGGGCCAGAAGTCCCCTCTGCCATTGCAGTTTGTAGCAGCATTCTTGGTACACTAAGCGTGGCACATATTGGAACAAATGCATTTTACTGCACAGGTAAGGAATGTGCCACCATTCCCTGTATCCACCAGCCTCCCCCAGACACACACACAGCCTTCTTGGAGACCTGCAGGGACTTGCATTTCCATGTGACACGTCAGCAAAAGCCCTACGCTTGATTCAACCCCAAATATCCATCCCTTCTCTTTAAGTTTGACAAAATTTGTATGGTAGGTGTAAAAGAAAACAATAGTGAACTGTACCATATTATTAACCCCTAAATCAAACTTTTTTTGTCTTGTGTATCTTGATTTTTCTGTGTGCTTTGTAGTGAAGCAGCCGACACGAGTCGTTGTTCATAAAACAGCTTTTGAAAGTTGAGAGCACACCCCTGGAGAACCGACTGTGCTTGCTTACGTTTGGTTCATGACTTAAAAATCGAGTACAGGTGATGAAACCTTGGCAGTGTTAACAAAAAAGTAGTGTGTATTGTGCTATTTTTTTGCTCTAGAAACTTAACCTTTTGTAGAGAAAAAGGAACAGTCAAATTTTCACCCTTTGAAGTTGCATTCTGACAAAAAAGTTAATGCTAAATATTAATAGCCATCAAGCTTTGTATTTTAGCCAACATAAGTACTTTCAACAAACTCAGGTGGTGTATCAGGGAGACTTTGCTGGGTGTATTTGTGTATTTTCTGCCTCTGGGATGGGATGCACTCTAATGCCAGGCTGTTTCTCTGCAGGAGTCATTCCTGATGAGACTAAGGCTTTGTCTCTCTTGGCACCAGCTAATGCAGTGGCTGGGCTGCTGCCCGGAGGTGGACTGCTGCCCACTCCCAACCCACTCTCTCAGGTAGGATCCCACCCGGGCTGGGCCAGGGGAGAGCATTGGGTGTGTTCTGCTGCATTCTCACTTTATTCCTGCTCTTTTTTTCAGGCCTGATGTGCTAATGCCAATTCCTAGAATAGTTCTAAACCCTGATGGTTTGTTACAGCTGTGATACAAACTGGGGCAAAACAGTGATTAGTTGCTAAATGGGATATTCTTACTTCCCTGAAATGATGCTTCTGGTGTCTCAGGGCCCTGTTTGTTTCTGTCTCCCGTCCCTTTTTATCCATTGTACTTACAGATTTGCCAGCAGTAGAGATCTCATAGGTTTTAAATTCATGGAGTCCAAGGAGCTGCCATGCTGTGAGATTCCTTTCATTAATACTCCAGCTGAGGGGAAAATTGGAGCCTCGTTATCTGAACCCACAAGAATTCGTGTGGAAGATGAACAGTGAGAGTAATACTTTGTGGGAACACACATCTCTTACAAGGGAACAGAGAATCAAAGTCAAGAGGCAAATTAGTAATAATAAAGTTTAATTAATTCTGCAGTTCTCAAACCTACTTCAGCTTTGCTCCCTTACCATGGAGCTGCTCAGAAGATATTTGCCCAGTGTGGAGGGAAAAGGCTAAATTTAAACTTGAAAACGAGGAAAGAGTTGGAAGAACTAAATACAGCCTGAAAGATTCCGTTCACTAAGAACTGTGTATATAAATTCCTGAAAATGGTGGTTGAGCCACCTTAATTTTTAGCTCTGTCACTCTGAATCCCAACCTGGTCCCAGTGCACTTAATGGTGGAGTGTATTTAACACAGCCATGTGATGGGAATTCAGTGAAGTCAGTTTTTTCAAACACATCTTGAAAGTGTGTTTGGTTTCAGTGTCTGTTGATCATCTCACTTTAAATGGCCAAACAGGAGCTGCTTTAATGAGGCTTCTGGAGGAATTTAAGGAATTTAGACCTATGTCATTATCCTACTTGCTCTTCCAGTAGCTTTTCAACCCGTTTGCCAGTTTTAACCAGATCTGAGAAATCTGCAGAGATGTAATACTGTTACATTGCCTTTTAACATAAAACGTTCATTTCAATCCTAAACTGAATTTGAAGTGAGGTGGTTGCCTCAGAAACTTATAAAGACTCTTCATTTTAGCACTGGAAAATAATTTCATTTTAAACTATTCCTTGAATTTGGTGGAATCGCTCTGCTTTTATGCCTTTTTTCCTCCCCCCTACCTGTCAGGATGCAGAGGAAGCACAATTCCATCTGCTTTCATATACAGTAAGCCTTGGAATCCCTGAAGAAGGAATTCTGAAACACTCTCTCTGACCTTTGTATAATGTTTCCTGTAGCTGGAAGCTGAAGTAAAGCCCAGTTCAGGTTTCCACATGTCTCATGTGTGGGAATGTTGATTTCCTCTTTGCTAACCCAGGTTTTTATTAATGACTGTGCTCTAATTGCTGTCTCTGTCCCAGATTGGTGCTGTCCCTTTAGCTGCTTTAGGAGCTCCTGCTCTTGATCCTGCCCTTGCTGCTCTCGGGCTTCCAGGAGCAAACCTAAACTCTCAGGTATGGCCCAAAATACCCTTCATTTTCCCCCCTCTTTTCTATTTTAAAAGTTATTTTCATTTATATACTCTCTGGAAACTCCAGCGATTCGTTTCTGTGAGAATCTGCTTGAAATAAAGAGTATCTGGTTGAATATCAAATTAAATGCTGGAAAGGCCTGAGAAATAATTTGGGAATAGTATTGAAATATTTAGATGTGTCATTATCAGGCCATGAATCTGTCTTGTACTTAGAGTGAAAAAAATAGTTTGGCTTTTTAATCTTTTAGGTGTAGAAAACAGATAGGAGACTTTGTTAGGCTGTTAAAGCTGGATAAAAAGACTTTTAAGTACAAAGTTATAGTAGAATATTGAATATATTTATATAAATATGTACAAGTATATTAACATATTGAGCATATATATATATTTACAAATTAAATTTTTAAGAGATAAGAACCAAATACTGTACAGTAGCAATAATTAAGTGCACTGCTGACAAACGCAGCATTTAGCACTCTTTTTACACATTCCATGTGGAGGAAAAGCAAATCATGGTGAAAATGAGGTGACAAATGGAAAAAATAAATATTTTAAATGCATATTGGAAAAATCTAAAGTTGGTGTTATGGAGAATTGTCTCCTGTGCATTAAACCAGCTGAATGTAACAAACTGTTACAGACATATAAAAGAAAATGAGTGAGGACTAAAGATTTTGTTGTTAATACCTCACTGGTACAGGAAGTGACTAATCCTAATACCTGGATTTTCATGGAATTTTTAGATGTTTACTGTTCCTAAATTGGCATTGAGGCCTCTAGTGGACAGGAAGCTTTGTTTTCTGAGGGCTCTATTCTCCTGAATTAACAGAGAAATAACCTGGACACCAGTTTATTAGAATATATATACTTATATATACACATACCAACAGTGTATTTTTATATATTTCTGTTCTTATGCCCTGATTCTGTCCAGGGCAGGGCCTGTGTTTGGCTACTGTGGAAAATAAAGCCCCTGAGCACCACTGCAGTGTGATGTTCACACCCTCCCACCATCCCCCAGTTAAACCAGATCAGTGTGCCTTTTCCTCGTTATTTGGGGGTGTTCTGGTCTGGTTTTTGCATCTGTGAAGAATTCCTGCCTTAGCCACTGCTGAGGGGACGTTCAAGGAAGATAATCCTGAGCGCACACATGATTTTAATTTGTTGGGTTTTTTCCCCTCACAGTCACTTGCAGCAGATCAGCTCCTAAAACTGATGAGCACAGTGGATCCAAAGTAAGCATCAGTGTTCACTAATACTTATATTGCACTGCATGGGATCTGGGGAATATCTGTGGGAATTCAGTGTCCAATCCTTGTCCTGTGGGAGGCAACTGGCAGCTTGGATGGGGTTTGGGGCACCCTGCTCTAGTAGAAGGTGTCCTTGCCCATGGCATGGGGTGGAATGAGATGAGGTTTAAGGTCCCTCCCAACCCAAACCATTCCAGTATTCCCTGATTCCAAGAACAGGCTCAAACAGTGGAGACCTGTGTCTCTTGGATTCATCAGTATGAATTTCTGGAACTCTGTTCCCCAGGTTGAACCATGTGGCTGCAGGTCTTGTCTCCCCGAGTCTGAAATCAGATACCTCCAGTAAAGAAATAGAGGAAGCGATGAAGAGGGTCCGAGAAGCACAGTCCTTAATCTCTGCTGCTATAGAGCCAGGTAATTCCAGACCCTGGGATGAGCCATTCCCTTCAGGATGCACTTTGATGTAGTATATGGTAAAAGCAAATGGGCTGCAGAACACCGGCTTAATGCCTGTGCTTTATACTGGCTGCATTTATACCTGGCAGGGTTTTAATTGACCTGCAGTGGATGCTCCATGTGTCCTACAGGATGGGGCGGGGATTAAGCTATTGTTTTTCCCAAAATTCACTTATTTGAAGATTGCAAAATACCCAGTTCCTGTTGCTGTCTCTGAGATTTCGTGGGAACAGCAGTGGCCTCACCACTTGACACCCTAGTGATGCTTGTTCTCAGGAACGGTTTCTTTTATCTCAGTTCCTAGTCTGTGCACGTTTGTAAATAATTCTCTTTTTGTAGCTTTTTTTGCAGCAGATTTTATTTTAGAGCAAGCTGCAGCAATTCTCCCACAAATGTCAGAACCACCAAATCTGAGAGGCAGTAGTTTGAAACACCGAAAATACAATTTTGCAGCCTCCTGATGATTTTCAGGAAAGAACAGAACTCCTGTTCTTGTCTTATATCAGAAAAAATGTGCTGGTTGCTTTTGCTTTTTTGTGGGAAATTTAAAACAATCATTTGGGAAGTTCTTTAGCCTTTCACAAAATGGCAGATTCTGGAACTTGCACAAGACTTTCCACAGGCCTGCAGCCACCAGCTTTTAACTGACTTAATAATTAAGTCTTTTCTAAATTTTGACTTCTTCAGGTTTGCATAAAACTGTTATTTTATGTCACTTAGATGTCTCTGTCATGTGTTCATTCTTTCTGTCCTCTTGTGAAGAAAATGGTAGATAAGCCCTAATTTCAGATGTCAAAATGAGATTTTCTTTATCTATTTATATGTACTACATGAAGCTCCAGGTCCTTTCCTTTATAAAATCCTTTTAAATACTAAAATAATGCTTGGTTTTTTTCCTTTTTCAGACAAAAAAGATGAAAAACGGAGACATTCAAGGTCGAGGTCACGCTCAAGGAGGAGGAGGACACCTTCTTCATCCAGACACAGGTAAAGGTACCTCATGGGCTTCAAAAAACCCTCCCAGAGCTGAAAGAATTCCTTCAAAAATACTTCTTGAAAGGGCCCTTTTCGTTTGGTTTACTATTCTGAAGATTTATTCCCATTTGAACATGACTTCCCAGGGTTCCTCTGCAATAGGAGTGATAATTCCTTACAGTGGGTTAGTAAGAGCTGATTGATTGAGTCTTTTTGTTGTGTTCTGTATAATTCTCTGCGTTTCTATCTGGTTGTGTCTCGCAGTGCTGTTACCACTGATTCCCTGATGGTGACAGGTCTCTCAGAATGTCATGTGTCTGACCCCATGTTGTGTGTTCCTGGCAGACGGTCCAGAAGCAGATCAAGGAGAAGGTCCCATTCCAAATCCAGAAGCAGGAGGCGATCCAAAAGCCCCAGGCGAAGGAGATCTCATTCCAGAGAGAGAAGCAGGAGGTCCAGGAGCACATCCAAAACCAGGTAATGGCTTCAGGAAATTACCCTGACCAGGGCAGTGCCCATCTCTGTTTGCTGAGCACTGCTGAGGTGCCTCCAGTGCTGGGGAAGTTCTGGGCCCCTCAGTTTAGGAAGGACATTGAAGGGTCTGGAGTACCAGGAGCAGCTGAGGGAGCTGGGGGGCTCAGCCTGGAGAAAAGGAGGCTCAGGGGGGACCTTCTCTCTCTGCAATTCCCTGACAGGAGGGTGGAGCCAGGTGGGGGTTGGGCTCTGCTTCCAGGGAGCGACGGATAGGATGAGAGGAAACGGCCTCAAGCTGTGCCAGGGAAGGCACAGGTTGGACATGAGGAGGAATTTCTTCATGGAAAGGGTGTTCAGGCATTGGAGAACAGCCTGCCCAGGGTGGTGGTGGAGTCCCCATCCCTGGAAGTGTCCAAGGAATGACTGGACATGGCACTCAGTGCTCTGGGCTGGGTGACAAGGTGGGGATTGGGCTCAGGTTGGACTCAGTGGTCTGGGAGGGCTTTTCCAATCTAAATAATTCTATGATTCTGTGATAGACTATTTGCTAGAAATTAATTACCACATTTTGGTGCTTGATTTAAACAAAAAAACCAACCCAGGACAAAATGAAGCAGTGGCTCTTTCTAAAGTCACAGTTTCTTGTAACATCACTCAGTAGCTGCCTTGGAAAGCAGAAAATGTGAGCACCCATACTTGCAGATTTGGAGCTGTTGGCACAGAGAAACTGTAACAGTTGTGCTTTTATTTTTTCTTCAGATAATTTATTTCCATTATTATAATGTGCCTGGCCTCAGAAATCCTGACCAGGTTTTACCACCCTGTCATTACCACCTCTGCCTTCTTTTCCCTGTGTACCAAATTAGGAGATGCTGCTTAAATGATTTGAAAATGACTTAACCTGACAATCTCTTTTACTAAAAGGGATAAAAAGAAGGAAGAGAAAGAAAAGAAACGTTCTAAAACTCCCCCCAAAAGCTACAGCACAACCAGACGATCCAGAAGCACAAGCAGGTATGTGAACAGGGGATTTTCCTTGGCCTCTGTTTCCAGCATGATTTTGATCCACTTTTATATTAAATAGGAAGAATGTTCTTGTAGTTGAGCAGCTGGTGTAGTGGGACGTGTCCCTGCCCATGCCAGAGGGTGGAATGAGATGGGCTTTGAGATCCTTCCCAAGCCAAAGTACTCCAGGATTCCATTGGGTGATGATTCCTTTGTGGATATATCTGGTACAGGCACAAAAGCACCTGTACTCTCTGTCTATAACATACTTTATTCTTCCCCTGAAACTGTTATTTTTGAAGTAAATTCTTTGGGCTATAACAGTTTCTCCTTGCTTTGTATCAGAGTGTGACATTCTGAGGTCACTGCTAAAAGTCTTCCTGATTTAGGGAATAAATATGTGCAAAAGGTGTCTTACTGTTTCAAAAACCTCCAAGTTTAATTTGCAATTTCAGCAACTATTTAGTACCCTTTGAGCAGGGCTGGGTTTGAAGAAGGAGATGTAGTTGTAGCTTTAATAAAAAAAAAATTATTAAAAAGCTTCTGTGTCTTTGCTACAGAGAAAGACGGCGCAGGAGGAGCCGGAGCGGAACACGGTCACCAAAAAAGCCCAGGTCTCCCAAACGGAAAATGTCCCGGTCCCCGTCTCCAAGAAGGTCAGGGAGTGGCTAAAAAAAAAGAGTCTAGGTGGAAAATTCCCAAAATGTGACCTATAGGGAAGATCCTGGGGTGTTGTGTTGAGGATGGAGTGTGTTTGGGTGGATCTCTGCTGCTTGTTACCCCTTTTAGCATTGTTTGATTAACTCCAAGCTGGAGCTGCTCTGTTGTTGCCTGGGAAGGCCAAGAATGAGCTGTTCCAGGGGTGGTGGGAGTAGGAGATGCCGGAATTCCCATTCCCTTTGGCTCATTACAGTAGGAATCAACTGATTTGGGGTGGCCCTGGGTGTTTGTGACCCTCTTCCAGAACAGGAAACTCACGGTGCTCCTTTGTAAAACACTGGCACGTCTGTTCTTACTGTCCAGGAGTTGGACTCCATGACACTTCCAACTGGGGATGTTCCATGTTCTTAGCTGTGGCTTTGTGGTTGTTGTGCTGCATCTGGAGCTAAGAAATGGGGATTTTGGGGAGTTTTCTGAATGTGCAGGGTGTTCCCTAAGTTGCTTGCTGCCATTTTTTCCTTGGGTTTGTGGTGAACTGTGAGTGACGCTCTGGATGTATTCCAGTCCTGGGATGAGGGTGGGTTTCATCCACCTGCTGTGTCATCACAGGCATAAAAAGGAAAAAAAGAAGGATAAGGACAAGGAGAGGAGCAGAGACGAGAGGGAGCGGTCGACAAGCAAGAAGAAGAAAAGCAAAGACAAGGAGAAGGATCGAGACCGGAAATCCGAGAGCGACAAGGACGTGAAAGTATGTTTAATAAACCCCTGGAGCACCCCCTGCCCACACCCCCCGTGTGGCCCATCCCCAGTGCCCCAGGGCTGTGCTAACGTGTCCCTTTCCCTGGCAAAGCAGGTCACAAGGGACTACGATGAGGAGGAGCAGGGCTATGACAGCGAGAAGGACAAGAAGGAGGAGAAGAAACTCGCAGAGGCTTCTTCCCCGAAGGGGAAGGAGCCCGGGGCCGAGAAGGGCAGTGGGGACCTGGGCAGGGAATCCAAAGTGAACGGGGATGACCACCACGAGGAGGACATGGACATGAGCGACTGAGCCCCCTGGCCACCCGTGTGATTCTTTTATCTGTTCTTGTTAATCCTCAATCTTAGATGTATCCAGCTCTGAGCTCTCCATGGTCTGTCCATCCTGTACTAACTCACACCCAAAGCTTGATAGAGGGACCCCCGTGCTCCGGGCGGGGGGGACTCGCTGGGGCCGAGGCTGCATGACCCCCCCGCAGCATGGGCTGTGTGTGACCCCCTGTCCCCCTGTAGTGTCCTGGGAGCAGGGCAGGGATGCTCCGGCTGCTTGGGGAGTGTGGCACCAGCGCACACCTGGGGCAGCCCCTGAGCCTGACACGTGACCTCGCACCAGGGTCAGCCTTGGATCCTACCAGCTTTTTGTCCTCTTGGGTTTAGTTTTGGTTTTAAGCCCCATGCTGGGGTTGGTTTGGTTTGGGTTTCCTGGTGGGTTTTGTTGGCTTGGCCAGAGTTAAAATGCACTGACCTTCCTGAGGGCTCTCAGTCCGTTCAGTTCCATCTGGGGCGAGCTGGGATGGGCCTCCCCTCGGGAAGGGAATCCCTGCCCAGTGGCCCAGTGATGGAGGGTTGGTGGAAGTTCATCCCAGGTGTGGTTGCTCAGGAGCTCACCCACAGCAGCAGGGAGTGCATTTTAAACTGACCTTGGTTTGCTTTTAAAGCAAGTCCACCTGATAATGTACTTTTTACTTGATCTCAAGTTGTATAAACTAATGAATATGTGTTCCTGTCCCGCAGTGTCCCGTCCCTCCCGCACACAATGACCCCATGGAATATGCAGAGTAGTTAGCCAAGCTGTTCCTTAGTTCCAGCAGCTCCAGAGCTTTTACTTTTGTGCAGGTAAAGAGACAAAAGTAGACGACAGTCTGTGCCATGTCGATGTACAGTTTCGGAAATTGTTTTACAAAACTTTGATAATAAAACCCTGAAACTTAAACTCCTGTTCCTAGAAAACTCCTGGTATTTATTTCTATCACCCAACTTTACCTCATTCCTTAGAGGGCACTTTTATTCCATCTCTTTAAAAACTGGTTGAATATGTTACACTGAAGAACGAGTCATTTTACTCTTGGGGGGAAATGGGTTTCAATAAGAACATGGAGGTTTTATGGGACTACAGAGAAGGACATGGGGGTGCTGGTGGGGGAGAGGTTGGACATGACCCAGCCCAGAACTCCCTGTGCCCTGGGATGATCCCAACAGCGTGGGCAGCAGGGGAGGGGGGGATTCTGCCCCTCTGCCCCCTCAGGTGAGACCCCCTTGCAGAGCTGCCTCTAGCCCGGGGGAACAATAGGAGAAGGATGTGGAGCTGCTGGAGCAAGTCCAGAGGAGGCCACAGAGATGCTCCCACGGCTGGAGCCCCCCTGCCATGGAGCGAGGCTGGGAGAGCTGGGGGTGTTCACCTGGAGAGAAGAGAAGGCTCCAGGGACAACTTAGAGCCCCTTCCAGTGCCTAAAGGGGCTCCAAGAGAGCTGGAGAGGGACTTTGGACAAGGGCCTGCAGGGACAGGACAAGGGGGAATGGCTTCCCACTGCAGAGGGCAAGCAGGGGTTAGGTTTAGGGTAGGCAGTTGTGGAAGTTTGGGATTCTGTAACTATTTTTAAAAAGGAAAGTATTTGCAAAACTGGCTTATATTTCCATGCAACCATCACCACTCACCTCTGAGGAAGGCAGGAAGCCACAAGTGTTTTGAGCAGATAATGGCGACCCAAAATTTAGTAGCCTCATGTTCCAGCTGTCACTCAAATCACCAGTGGTGATTTGAGCAACCCCCCCAAAAGAATCCAAGTAAACCCTCCCACAACAAAAAACCCAAACCAAAATCACCCCAAACCCACACAACCTTCTGCAAAGAAAAAAACTTCTACAGATACGCCAGGTTTTGCTCTCCAAGTCAGAACAGAGCCCCACCTTGTGATTGAAGTTAGCCCATTGCTGGATTTGGGAGGTAAAACCTCTGTACTTACTGAACATAGTTCAGCAAACTCAGGTCTCCTCCCCTCCCTTCCTAGGCAGCTCTTCCCAACCTTGGATCCCTCAGCTCCAGGCGCATGCCAAGAGCTACTCTTTGTGTCCTTCCCCCCAAAAACTTAGGACTCACAGAGGGCCAAGCACAGGCTGTAATGAAAATGCAGGATTTTATTTAAAAAATGACCAAGAAAATGCCCTTGCAGGACTCAGCAGCGTGAGCTTGTCCCTCCCCTCCAATCTTGCTCCGAGACGCAGCCACAGCAGAGCTGTCCCAGAGAGAGAAGCCTGGATTGCACAGGTGGAGCAGTTTCAGAATCAAACAGCATATTTTGGTCTTTATTCTAACAAATGATACAACCAAAACTGACTATTAGTGAAGGGAAGATAAAGACAGGGACCAGACAACAGTAAAACGCAAGAGAAGTGACTTGTTTCCATGGGAGTTACAAACTGTCAGGAAAATAAAGAGTGAAACTGCAGCATTACAGGAATTGGTTCATCCGGATTAAATAATGCAGTTCTCCTGGCGGGAATTACAACTCAGGAACAGACATGAAAAGAACAGAGGGTGGGTGGGAATATCAACATAACATGGTGGGATTCCAGCACAAACACGCCTGGAGGTTTGTGTAACAATGGAATCGCAGGGAGGTGAGTGCAGTGGCTGGATAGCAGCTCCTGGAGGGGAAACCCAACGCCTTCCCTGTGCCACAGGTGAGAGCAGGAGGTTGGAAGACCAGTGGAACAGTTGGGTTCAGAAACAACCCAAGGGATTCTCCCACAACCATTTCTGAATTTGGTTTAGCAAAACTTGTGGTTGTCTTTTAGTAGCCATGAAAACCTCAGGAAAGCTGTGGTGGGATGGGAACACAGCCCTGGGCAGGCTCCACTGTTTGTCCTCCCCCACTGCCCCTGCAGTGTCTGAGTGCAGCAGGACACGGCCATTTCCACCCAGCCCGTGCCCACTCCCTTTTCCATCCCACGTGGACACCCACCCCCAGATGGCAGGTCCAGGGGGGTGTTCCTGGTCCCCCAGCTGTTCCCAAGCCATGGGGTCTCTGCAGGGACGTCCCTCCTGCCCCAGGGATGAGCTTTAGCTGCCACACACAGATATGACTCTGTACAAGGATTCTGTGAGTGACCATTCTGTGCTCACTCCACAGAGCACAGCATTGGTCCCAGGGACCAAACCTTCCCAACACCTGGCCTGGCCTCAAGGAAAAGCCAAGCTGAAGCTCTGCTGGATCAATCCTGCCAGAAAAATTAATTTCCCACAGACATGGAACCAGGAGATGGGAAGGGGGAGGGACCCTGTGCCCACCCCTGGCTGGGGCTGAGGTTCCCTCCGGATGGGGGGAACACCTTCCCAGGCACTGCTGGAGCTCCTGGGAGACATTCCCAACCCACAAACACACCGAGTGTCCGTGCACTAATGCCAGTGAGAAAAACCAGCTTCAGGGAAGAAAACATGGATATTAGGATAGACAATCCCTAGGGAACCACAGCGGCACAGCTACAGCCTGTCCCCAGGAGGGGCTCAGCCCAATGTCCCTCTGACTGAAGATTTCTGCAGTGTATCCATTGGGAAACTGTGCCCCAGGTGTCCCTACATGTGAGAACTCATCCCTAGGAATGTTTCAGACAGCAAACACATCCCAAAGGCCAGGGGAAAATGTACTGAGCAGCTCTGGGAGCCCCCAGAACTAGAGCTGGGGGGCCAACCCAGGAGGAGTCCCATCCCTCAGCACCACAGGGAGGGAGGGGAGGGAGGAGGAGCAGCCAGGTGTGGTCACTGGGATAATACAGAACAAGGGCAATCACCCAAAGCTGTTCCCACAATCCAACTCAGACCAAGCCTCAACAGCAACTCACTGCAAAACATTCCTGCAAACCCTACAGGTGTCCAGGGGAGCAGCTGTGTCCTCAGGGGGTTCAATCCCCCAAACCTGCAGCCAGAGGCACAGGAACCATAGGAAACACTTCCAGGACCCGCCAGGGGCTTTGAGCAGAGACCTCGTGGCTGCAGTCACCACCAGGGGCTGTTGCAGAGGCAGATGGGGCCACAGGACGCTCAGTCCCACATGAGGCCTCACAAACCCCTTTTTCTGTTCCTCTCCCAGCCCAGCCCCCACCCCTGGCAGTGGCTGCAATGCCCAAGACCCACAGCCCCAGTGATACTCCTTCCATGGAGCCATGGAAGAATTTGGGATAACCAGAAATGCAAAGTAACATAAACCTGTGGATCCCTCCCTGTAACGCTGACAAAAGGGATTTCTGACATTCACCTTCTGGGAAAGCTCCTGCCTGTGCTGGAATTGCCAGGGAACTGGGTACCCCTGTATGGCACCTGCTTCAGCTCCTGGCACAGGTCCTGCAGCTACACAAAATATTCTGCCCTGAACATGCACTGGGAGTGGCCAGGGCAGCCAGGCCCCACCAACACTCATCCCAGGATCCTGGCTGGCCCTGAGGAGCAGCAAGAGGTGGGTGCCAGCTCATCCCACAGATGTGAAACACTTCAGGAATTCATCATTACTTGGGAGATCAAGTTCCATCATTCCCAGTGGATGTTCCACACCTGCCCCGACACAGCACTGCAGGAGCCATGCCCCTTTGCTCGTTTCCCTACAGTTTTATTTGGAATTTGAATTTGAATTAATAACTCCAGTGTATCGATCCCAGGCTGCAAAGCTGCACTTCTCCCCTGCCCCAGTGCTCCCTGTTCCCTGCAGGTTTATAGCAGAGTTGGGAGAGAACCAACCCCACTCTCCCACTCCAGTGCACATGGACTTCACCGACAGTGACTCCTCCCTGTTCTTCCCCAGAGCAGCCTCTTTGGGATGGATCAGATTCCAGCAGTTTAGAATCACAGGTGTGCCTGACACCTTGCCTTGTGCCGAGCCCCTCCCTTGATCCCTTGTGGGCAGCACAGCTGTTCCCTCCACTAAGCATCGATGATCCTCTTCATTATAAACTTTGATCCTTAACTCTATGGAATTCCAGAAAAAGTTTTACCTACAGTGCACAAAGAATATAATCTGGAAAATATTTACATTTTTGTACAATGACACCACAGCACTTGAATCTTAAGTTTCTTCATACAAACAAATAGCACCATCAGCCTTTTGCACAAATCCTGCCTAACAAAGCCCAAGAAGCTGGATCATTGTCAGATGAGGAGACTGGAACCACTGGGAATAGGAATAAGATCGAGGAGCTGGAGTACTGAAACACCCATGATGAGGGTTGGACAAGATGAGCTTTAAGATCCCTCCCAACCCAAACCAGTCTGGGAATCTCTGTGATTAAAATATGAAGAGGCAGGAAATTAATGTGGAAATGCCCCAAACCAAAGCTCCCCGTGAGCACCACGATAATCCCACTGCAGGGAACCTCCTCCTGCAGAAGGGTTTAATGCCTGAGCTTGTCCTGGTGCCTCTGTGCATCCCAGGTTTCCAGGGGCTGCTGAGGGCACACCCAAGCTGACCTGGTGGTGCTCGGCCATTCTGGGGCAACTTTCTCAAGTGAAGGGCAAAATAAGGATTAAAAGGTGCCATTTCTGGCCAGCCAAGCCTGGAGTGCTCCCACACCCTCAGGGACCCCCCGCCAGAAAGCACAGCAGTGAGAGAAGGGACAGCTGGGAGCAGGAACGAAGGGATCAGACAGGGATAGCACCAGGCTGGGCCTCCCTCCCTGCAGGGCACAGCTGGCTCTGCCCTGGATTGCAGGAAATCCAAGTGTCCAGTGGTGCCCTTTGGTTCATTCATCTACAGCCAAGGCATTCCTTGAGGATACCTCCCGCAACATTCCATGGCTGAGCTGTGCAGCTCAGGGAGCAGGGCTGGGAAGGGCTCCCAGGATGGACAGGTGGGTCAGGGCTCACATCCAGCCACGGCCCAGCTCCGGTGCCGACGGTCCAGCAGGGCCTTGTGTGTCACCAACAGCGTAAAAAATTTAAAAAGGAGTGCAGGTCCTCCTGCCAGGGCTGGAGCTGTCCCTGCCAGGGCTGGCTGTGCCACAGGGAACAGCAGCAGGACACTGCTGGGATCGGGAGTGGAGGAGATGCCCACTGTAGTGTCAGTACATCAGCCATTGATGCCTGTTCCCTTTTCTCCGGGGTTATGGAGTTTATCCCTTCCTGTGTGACCCACGTTGCTATCCCTAGTGTGGGTGCATCCATTCCCTTTCCCTGGGGACACTGGTGTGGATATTCACCAGGAGCCTTCCAGTTTACTAGAGGTCCGGGAAGCGGCTGGGGTCCTCCTTGTAGTCATCGGGAATCGTGAAGATGGAGTCATCAAACTCATCGTAACGGAACTCCTGGAACGTCACAGTGGCTGTGATGGTGGGAAACACAGGGATATCTGGAGAGGGAGGAAGAGAGGACAATGAAGGGCAAAGAAATGCCAAAGTGATACCAGCCCCCATCCTTGGAAGTGTCCAAGGCCAGGTTGGGCGAGGCTTGGAGCAACCTGGGATAGTGGAAGATGTCCCTGCCCATGGCAGGGGGTGCACTGGGATGAGCTTGAAGGTCCCTCCCAACCCAAACCAGTGTGGGATTCCATGACCAGAGCTGTGCAAATATGACAGAGGGTAGAACATAGCCTGTCCTGGACTGTCAGACTCACACACCTCACTGCAATGCCAGACATCCTTAGGATGTCTATCCCTTAGGAAAGGTGTTCCTTATGGGCAGCCTCTGCTATGATCACTTATCCCATAAGTTGATTTATCCATTTCCATCTGTTACAAATGCGGTAGCTTTCTATGTATTTGTAAATGGAACACACCACCAGTAATCCCTGAGGAAAAGGAATTCCAAGATTTTTACAAAATACTTCACTCCTGACTGAGATCATCTTCTAATGCAAGAATAATCCAGCATATTCCACTGCTCTCGGAGTAAGGCTCTGACATTTATGTTCTCCTGAAACTACAGCAACACACTCCAAGGTAAGAGTTCTTTCCCAAAACTCAACAGACCTTTCATATTGCAGGAATAAGTGCACATGTTTAGATCTGGAGAGGATATCAGGGAAAATTTCTTCCTGGAAGGGGCTGTCCAGCCCTGGCACAGCTGCTCAGGGCAGTGGTGGAGTTCCCATCCCTTGAGGGATTTAAAAACTGTGTGGATGTGGCACTTGGGGACATGGGTCAGCGGCGGCCTTGGCAGCACTGGGGAATGGTTGGACTCAATCTTTTCCAACCCAAATGGTTCTGTGATTTTTGGATACACAAAGCCATAGGAGTTGCTATGTCCTTACCTAATTTGACAGGAAAGCCTGGTGGAAGCTTCATTTGAACAAATTCTCTAAGTTTGTTAAAGTGCTTGAAGGGTGCAATTACTTCTAAGACATTCAACAATCTGCAAAGGAAAGCAAAGCTCATTACAAATCCTTGTTCCACGGGTTGTCCCTCTAGAAACATGACCCAAAGGGCAAGTGAAGAAAAGAGGAGGTGAACAGTGACATCATCCTTCTCCATTCATCTCCTCAGAGCTTGTGTCACCCTCACATCCAGTTCTCAGCGATCCATAATTACCACAGGCAGCAAAACAACATCAGAATATTCATTTGTTGTCCTCATTTTCCACAGCAGACTGAGGGATGTGGTTACCACCCCGCTTCTCCACAGATGCAAGGAACTGACCTGGGTTTGCATTCATTTCCAGGACACAGTTTTGTGCTAAAACTTGTTATAGGTAAAAACATTTCAGTATTCTGTAGGATCAGGTGCATGAGGGAGCAAAGCTCTGCTCTTATCAAGTCAGATAAGAGCCTTGCTCCTCCAACATCAGCCACACCAGCTCCCAGATTCCCAGTTTTAAGGGTTTTCTTGCTTCACTGCCTGACTTCACCCTCACCCCAAGGTTTTACACTACCAGCTCCCACCCCTGAGGATATGGAGGATTCTGTAGTTCATAAACAGAGTAAAATATTCCCTACACACAAATAAAATCCATAGGCAGTAACTTGGACTCACGATTCAATTCCTAAGGGGAATTCCTGGCTCATGGCTATTGTGGCTTTGAAGGTTTTCTTGCTCTCCTTGCAGACCAGCTCCCTGCCCAGGTGAGGAGCTCTGTGAGAGAGAGCGGAGAGGCAAAGTCAGTGTTTCCCAGGGACACCCTGGTTTTACAGGAAGGAAACCAGACCTGAGTCTGAAACATCAGTAAAAAAGCCCTACTTTCAAAGTATTTGCTTTGTTGCAAAAACTGTGCACAGTAAATGTGAAAAAAAATCTTAATTTAGACTGGCCTGAGTTCTGCTAAACCAAGAGACAAGACAAAAACAGGGAAAAGGCTTAGAGAAAATCTTCAAACAATTCCTCATAACCGCTGTACTAGTAAGCACTACGGGAAGTGTTTATTAACAACTCTCCAAAATATGTCCAGCTGATTTCAGCTGTTAATTAAAATAGTCTGTATGTGAACAGAGTATCAAGTTAAACTAGAAAAAGGTTCATTTTTTTCAGTTCCTCAGCTATCCCTGAAAGGCAACACTGGAAAGCCCAGGTGAGCAAATTCTGTTACAGGAAAGGAACAGGCAAGTAAAGTTTCTTCTTCTACTTTTACTTTTGCTGGAAAACTGGATTTCCTATTGAACTCCCATCAGTGAATCAGATTATTAAACAAAGCAAAACCTTATACACACACATATTTCTGTCCTACTTATTCTGCTTGAATAGACAAACCTATTTACTCTGCTTGAATATTCATTCTGTCTCAAATACATTAAAAATTAAATGGGTTAAAAGAACCCAGACAGATGCATGCGCCCTTTTAGTAACCTTGTGCTGTAATATTTTCATATCCCCTGGTAACTACGGGATTGTCTAATACCGTTGGAGAAAGGACTTTTGTCACTTCTGTGACATACTTAACTCCTTTTTTGGCTCTGCCAGCAGGTATTCCTAGAAAATAAACTCAACTGCTTGTATCTCCTACAAATGAAGCTCCTGGAAATTCATTTAAATTACAGCTGTTCCCTCCTTAGTTACACACCCAGAGAGGAACAGCTTGAAGAGATCCAGCCAGCACAAGAAGATTCCTATGTCCCCGCATTCCAGAAGTTGGCATTTCTTTACACTGCCACTGGAGTCTCACTGCATCACACACATTTATTTTAAACATAGTGAATGGGATTGCTTATTACTATCATCATATAAATGAATTACAGGAATAAATTTGTCAGAAAACCTTCCTTAAAAATAAAAAAAAGCTACTTTAAATGTGGATATTTTTTAAATGTTTCCATTTCAAGCCAAGGGAGTCAGGCAGATGATCATCCAGTATTTTATCACTATAGTTTTCTCTTCTCTCGGCCTGGAGAAGAGAAGGCTCCAGGGAGAGCTCAGAGCTCCTTCCAGTGCCTAAAGGGGCTTCAGAAGAGCTGGAGAGGGACTTTGGACAAGGGCCTGCAGAGACAGGACAAGGGGGAATGGCTTCCCACTGCCAAAGGGCAGGGTTAGATGGGATATTGGGAAGGAATTGTTGGCTGTGAGAGTGATGGGGCCTTGGCACAGGTTGCCCAGAGAAGCTGTGGCTGCCCCATCTCTGGCAGTGTCTAAGGCCAGGTTGGATGGGGCTTGGAGCAGCCTGGGATAGTGGAAGGTGTCCCTGCTCATGGCAGGGAGTGGAAGGAGATGGGCTTTAAGGGCCCTTGCAAACGAAACCATTCCAGGATTCTGTAATTCTAGTTAGATGCACTAATACTGTTCACACACACAGGTATTACCTTCCCAGCCCACTGAGGAACACCAAACACCTGAGACACCAAACCCAACCTTCCTCTGTCGCCCCCCAAAAAAAAAACAAGTAAGAAACACTCACCAACTAGAGTACAAAAAAACCCAACCAAACCCCTCACGCTCCCAACCCAACCACGTAAAGGTGTCCATGAGGCAGCGGCACTTACTTCCCACTCTCAGCAGAGATGTACTCCTCCCACGTGATGGTGTTAGGGGACGGCGGGGTCAGGGACTGCCGGCGTACGGGCTGTGCAGGGAAACACATCTCCTTATCCATCCTCACATTCCCTTACATTTGTCATTCAAATCCTACAACTGTCCTTCAGCTTTGGAGAACAGCAAGTCTTCCCCGGGCTTTTCCATCTCCTGCTCTCAGTCTCCTCTGAGGTATTTGGCCTCCAAGTGCATTTTCTATAGAATTGGGCTGGTTTACTCCATCAATAATCAGTTAATTCAAATGTGTGAGTGCCAAGTCACAAGCACTAGCTAACACAGGAATCAATTAATCACTTTAAATGCTCTATGTGTGTTCCCAGCTGATGTCTGGCTCCTTCTGAAGGGCTCTTGATTTCCTGTGCTAATAACAGGCTTTGCTCCATGGTAATGAAACTGAAGAGAAACACGATTGCCTTTCTGGTTTTCCTTTCATTCCAGACAATAAAGATTTGGTCTAAAAGAAGTCAAAGTGATTTGCCAAAGCCAAACCCATAATTTCTTTTAAGAGACAAATTAAGCCTGAAATACCAAATATAACCACAGAAATCCCTCAGTGTTCCACTAATCAGGATAATTCACCACCATTACACTTGCAGGTTATGTTTATAATTTTAAAATTGAGACAAAATAAAGACATTATAAATTTTGCACAATGACTGGTGTGAAGGATTATTCTCCTATGCAAAAATTCACATACTGTGAAGAGTTTATCAGTTATACCTCAAAATTTTGCTCCATTAAGTTGCCCCCTTTGCTCAAGCTCTCCATGATCGCTTTATTCCGAAGGATGTCCTCCTCACTAAGGTGTTCCCTTCTTTTCCTTGATTCCAGTACAAGTCCATTCACCAGGTAGAAATCTGCCAAAAAGTTTCCTACTCTTTCCTGCATGAAAGGAATAAGATAAAATATTACACTTATATTATAGATTTCAATTCTTGTGTATCCACATAATTGCAATAAGGGGAATTGAGGATTGAAATGGAATTCACCCAATCACCACATGAGTTGTCAGGGGACAATCCCAAAACTCCACCTGGAACAGGTACTTCTATGAATGGAAACTTGAAGAATTTAGGAGTGGCCAAGAGAAATCTGGCTGAATTCCCCTCCCACAGCACTCCCTGCACTTCTCCAACAGGACTGCACATGCTGGAATCAGCCTGCAGAGACCACAGACTCCTGTAATAAAGTAATTTTTAGCACAATTTGTTCTCCCCCTGCCCAACAGTTACAGTTTGTCATCTTTCTTCCTATTTTTTCCTTATGAAGGCAGCCCAGCAGAGAGATTCCACGTGGTCCAACCAATTGTCACATGGTGACAACTGTGGGGATATGGGGAGAGACATTTTACCTTCACTCTGAACACCTTATTCTTTTAGAATCCCTGGTTTGGGTTGGAAGGGACCTTAAAGCCCATCCAGTTCCACCCCCTGCCATGGGCAGGGACACTTTCACTAGACCAAGTTGCTCCAAGCCCTGTCCAACCTGGCCTTAGACACTTCCAAGGATGGTGCAGCCACACCTTCTCTGGGCAACCTCTTCCAATGCTTTTCCCAGTGCTTTTTCATCCTCCTTCCTCCCCTGCCACAGCACCACCAGGCTCTGAACCGTTTTCCCTGTGCAGTTCCCTCTGCACTCACAGTTTTGTCCTCCCGAAAGAGCCACCCGGTCTGAGCCCGTGTGAAGGTGATGGATTTGGTGGATAATGTTGCAGAGTAAATGTCACTGCTCATCAAAATGTCAACTTCCTCCTCGGTTTCCATCTCAGATTCCTGGGAGAAAAATCCCAAAATACAGAGGTTAAAAAATAACGATCACTTCTTCTAAAAATAAACAAATAGATACAAATTCATAAGCCTTTGGAACTTTCCCCAGAACCAGCATTTCCTGAATTTTCAAACTGTTTTATAAAACCTCTGGCCAAATGGTTTCCAAATGGTTTAATCTTTAATATTAATGTGAATAAAGCTTCCCAATGGGATTTATCCAGCAGCTCAGCAGCCACACCCTTTCCACAGGCAGTAATCCATCTGCTTAAGTGATTGGGGGATAACACTGTAATTAAAGACTTGACTAATTACAAGGGGTCCAGTGAGTCAGATCCTCACGCTGTTATCAACCAAACTGGCCATGATGTGACTAAAAGGATGCAGAGAGAGGGAACAAGTCTCAAAACCCACCTGAGGACACCTAAATTAAGGCCACTGGAAAGATGAGAAGTAGCACATGCCATAATTTAACCATATTTTTTCAAAATATTCCCAAGCACCGGTTTTCATCACAAAACTTGATGTCCCTTACATAGCTCAAGCTGTACCAACTGAGCAAAAAACTTCTTTGCTTTGCAGTTCTTTGGGTGTTTTTGAGGCACATTTTGTTTAACACAATAAGTGAGACATCCAAAAACAGTCCCACCCCCCTCCTCCAGCTTTACCTCGTGGTGTATTCGCTGGTAAACTTTTTGCTCATTGTCTAAAACTACAAAAGATTCAGAGGGTGCGGCGTCACCATTAAAAATGAAGCTCAAATCCCCTCGTTGGCACTTCATGTCGGTAAAGTCTATCAGAGTTGTGTCCAGCCTGTGAAAACACACCCACACTTTAAAAAAAAAAAAATGACCCTTAAACACTCAAACCCGCAAGTAAACTGAGTTTTCAAGCAAAATTGTGAATTTTTTAATTGCAGCCAAACACATGAAGGGCTGAGTTTTCAGTGAATGTTTCAGAGCGAAGCCTGGATGCAGAAATTACCACAAAAATTGCTATAAAGTTTTCTTCAGAAAATTGTATTGAAAACTGGCAGCATGAGGAGGTGCAGAATTTACACAGTTAGGATATGCTGCACACTGAGAACTCCTCAGCACATTATTCCATACGTGGCAGCCTCTGATTTGAGCAACAATATTAGGACATGACCCAAATTCTGAACAGGACTAAGAAACAGACTTTTTTTTTTATTTGACTTATTTTCGTTGCTATTTCTATTTTTCCCCCTCACCAACACAAAGGAAATGCTTCTGCTGCCCTGGATAACTGGAAGAGGATGGAGCCAAGGACAATTCACATCCATCATTGCTGGAACATTTATTTCTTTAACTAAGGTGGTTAAAGGACCTCAACTGGGTGGCACTAAATGGTGAAGGCTTAAATACTCCTTCATATATTGGCCTCTGATTTCAAGAAAGAATCTGGATTTATCTATTCCCCCTCAGTTCAAGTCTCATACAGGCAGAGCAATCAGAAATATGAAGGAAAATAATGGTCCCAGACTCAAATTTCACCTAAAAAGGCACTCTACACACCTAAGCTGCACTTTTATTGAGCAAAACTTCCTACAGACTGAATCTTAGGAACCATATTCATGCCTTTTTGTTTGTTTTAAACTTTGGAACCTAAAGAAAAAAGAATTCAAACCCCCAAACTAACCCAGTTAAAGAGCTGCGCTTGGAAAGACTACCGAAAACACTGAGTTTGTGAATCTGTCACAATAAACATCTTAAAAAGAGAAAATACATGATTTTTTTTTTCAAACTACAGACTGGAGAAGCAACATTTCTCCATAAAACATTGGAATTTAATACAATTATTTGAAACTGTGTTAAAAATATCCAACCCCTGGTTTTCACTGGCATGTCTGGTAAGATAAGGCTTTATCAGCTGAACTGCTTTTGCTTTATATTTACTTTAAATGCAGAAAAGTGAAAACGAGCCAGCTTGAAGTTCCCAGCACATGCAGAGCCACACTGTGTGTCACAGACACGTGCAGACTCCTCAGGGAATTCTCTGGACCCACTGGAATCCAGCCTTTTCCCTGACACACAGACATTTGGGTGCAAACCCAGAACTCACCTGATATTTATACCTTGTTTGTGTATTTTACATGCATCAGAAGGCAGAATTCGGGAAAGTAAAGGCACTAAAGAGGGGAGAGAAAAGGAAATTAGGATCTTGAGGTCCCTCTGCAAACTATTTCTGTTAAAACCAGACCATCAGTTTGACTCTGGGTATATTGTAATGGAATTACAGCATTTTCCATCATCATCTCAATCAAATACAATTGACTAATACCAGAGTTATTTCTATTTGGTAACTGTAAAATTGATTTGTAATTGTAAAATTGATTTGTAATTGCATCCACTGCTTTCAACATCAGGATATCATTTATATCTCAGTCACAGCTAAATCATTTATAAATTCTCCTAACTTGTCTTCAAGCTGCTCACAATTTTAATTCTGTGATTTGACAGTTTATATATTGTACCAACTCAAAGCCTGGTTACAATTAAAGCAGAGCAGCCACAAGCAGAAAAAAAAAATCCAAAGCACTAAGCTTAAAAAAACATCAACCAAATGTTAAATCACCATTGTAACTGTGAAGCCATGAGGTACCAAGGCTGCAGTTGTCCTTATTTTAAAACGAATTTACTTTATAACAATAAAACTAAGACACAGAACAACATTTCAACAGTTTCTTCAAAACTACAAAGAATTAAGACCATCCAAAAATGGACGAAAAAAGAGAGCCAATATTTAGGACAGAGGCATTGCCCACAGCATCTTTTTCCTTCAAGAAAGGGAATATATCAAAGCAAATAAATACCATAAAGAGAGGCACAGTGGGACTCCTGGAGTAGAACACCCCTGGAAGTTGGCTTTATTTTGACTAAGCCTATATTGAAGCATATAAGAGTCATGGAATTCCAGACTGGTTTGGGTTGGGAGGGACCTCAAAGCCATTGGCAGGAACACCTTCCACCATCCCAGGTTGCTCCAAGCCCCATCCAACCTGGCCTTGGACACTTCCAGGGATGGGACAGCCACAGCTGCTCTGGACAACCTGTGCCAGGGCCTCACCCCTCACAGGAAGGATTTCTTCCTTATATATTAGTATAAAGTATTATAAATTACTAACTTAAACATCAACCAGTAGCAGAAGGTATAGAATGAATGCTGGAAGGGTTTGGGTTGGAAGCACCTCAGAGCTCATCCAGTTCCAACACCCTGCCATAGGCAGTATCACTCCCAATATTTTGATATGATTCAGACATGTTGATCATTGTTAATGCATTTTTGCTCATTTATTTACATTCTTCTTCTTCAGGTAAGAGGAGGTGGATATGGAGGCACCACTGGAGGTGGCACAAGCACAGCAGAGCAGCTCTGAGCCAGGTCTGAAGCACCTCCCAAAGAGCTGCACTGAACTCACAGTCACCACTCAGAACAGGCTGAAATTGGGGAAATTAAGTGCCCTGAGTCCAGTCGCTCAACTAAATTGTTCAAACCACTGCTCTACAGTGACAGCAATGGGCCACACAGAGCCCTTTTAATATTTTACTCTTCTAATCATCAGGTTCTTCAAGCAAGCAGCTTGTTCCCCCCTTATTGTGTCACTGGATTAAAATAGAATTCAGCTCAAAAAATGAATATGCAAAAATAATTCTGGAAAAAGCTGTCCATCATTTCTTTATGACTCAGATCTTGAGAACCGGACTGTGATCCTCCCAACGCACAAAGTAGGAGAGAACTGAAGCTTGAGAGCATGAGTGTGCTGAAGGCTGATTCCATTATCTCCCTGTGGAAGGAATATGCAAGCCACTCACCCCAACTTTGAAAATCCCAGTGAAGCTCTAGATAGAAGTCACCTAGCTGAGAAGAAAAGAACAATATATTACCAAGCTTTCAATGCTAAATAACCATAAAATTTGCTGAAAGACAGGCTGAAGTCTTTCAAACAAGAAAACTTTCTCTAATATTGTACTGAATTTATACTAGACTTAACCATTCCTGAAGCTTTAACTGCAGCAGAATCAATGCTAATAAAATCATGTATTTCATTTTTAATTACTTGTAAAAAATAAAAGTTCACACAGCTATTAAGCTGTGGATTGTAAAAGATTTATTGTAAATGTGTGTTTAAAAAAACAAACCTTTGGATGTCTATGCTTGCTTTGACTGATCACATGCAACTACATGGAATTATAATTAATCATATAATAATTAATTAGTCAGGTTTCAGCTGAGAGTATTGCAGACACAAATTTCAATTGGCCTTCTGGAAATGTGCTGAAGTCAACAGGTAAAACTTCCTCTGCCTCCACCAACACGTGTCAGGCAACTCCACCACAAGGGTGGCCAGGGTGGATCACCTCGACTTCCAGAGGGATCATTTAATTAACTTCAGATAAATAGCTGATTTGCCACAAATTGCTTTCCCTAAACTGAGGATTATTTCACTGTGCCCAAGAGGAACTCATTCTGCATGGAGATGGAGAATTAAATCAAAAATCTCTTTCATTACTAAGCAAGAAATGCAAGTGTCATTTGTGACTGGTGACTCAACAAACCAGTAAATTATTCATCAAAACAAAAGATTTAAGAAAATATAATGAAATAAATACAGATTCTTTAACTTTTAGATTGCAAAGATGACAAGCAAGGCTGTCTTACATAAACCTTTTATTTGAATTTCCAGAAGTGGAGAAGAAAGTATTGTTTTAAAATAAACATAAATCTGTGACCCCTCAAAATGGATCCTGTCAGCCAAGATTGCTCTTCAGAGCAGAAGAGATTTGTAAAAACATGTAAAAAACTTTATTACAGTTTACCAGATTGTCTGTTCTTAGAAAATCAGTCTCTACTTTCCATCACATCGGTTTTGACAGCACAACTTACCTCTTTCAGGGCTTTTAATAATCGAGGTCGCTTTTCTTCAACACTTTCCCTGGACTGCTGCTTGAGCTTCCTCAGGAGTGCTGAAACTGAAAAGGAATTAACTCCAAGGTCAATCTATTTGTTTGGTAGTCTATCTGTTTGTTAATTACAGGTGTCTTATTTAACATCTTAAAAAAAAACAACAATGCAATGTAATATTTCATCAGAGTGTGGAGAAATTAATTTTGAGTTACAGTAGTTAAACATCAGCCTGCTCTGATCACACCAGGAAGAAAAGCCCAATAATTTTATTAAGTTACTGTTTATAAAATTATTATTTATAAAATACAGCATATAGTCAAGAGGGTTTTTTACATAGGTACTAGTAAATATGTGGGTGCAAATGTATGTTATTGAACAGGAGTCTACAGACTGTGTAACATCTACTCCCTTTGAGAAAATTAGTAGTGAGGAACTGACATGAGAATACTGTTGGTATATTATAAATCAGGGCATTAATATATTAATAATACATTTATCTATATAATACATAGTGAGTTTCCTGCTATAGGAATGCACCACTATATATGGCAATACCCAATATTATTGATATCCACTAGTGAGTGGCAGCAGAATGATTTACCCTTTACTACTCCACATATGAGGGGAATAAATAATATTTGGACAATATATATTAAAATATATAAATAAAATACTTAAATATACAAACAAAAAATAACATTTCCCCACTGGCCTGTTGAGATGCAAACTAAAAGCCATACCCCAATGCCAACTGATGTATCAAACATCCCTGTGACCACAGGGAGCAGCTCCAATTAGATGATCCCATGCAGCTAAAATCCATCCTGCCCCTGTCACTCCCATTCCAAACACAGAAGGCTCATGGAGAGCTTTCACAATCATTAAATGCTGAGCAGGGTGAAGATTTTGCATATGTAACCTAAAGCAATTTCTTATCAAGGAAATGGACGTGTCTGATCATGTTGAGATACTCTTCATCAGCTGAACTTTTTTGTAACTGTTGAGAGAACTAAAAGAGGGGGATGACAAAATAACAGCGCTTGAAGAGCTTTGTTTTCCTGTTCTGAATGAGGCCTCAATTTTGGATTAATTGGGCAAATTTGGGTTAATGAAGAGGTGCTTACTCATCTGTCTGTCTCCATAGCTGATGGCTTCGGCCAGAGGGCTCCATCCCTGAGCATTTTTCACCTTTACTGGAGCATTATGGGCTAAAAGCAGGTGGGCACATTCTGGAACAAAATATTCATGTTATTAACAGTAAACAGCCAGGATGCAGCAGTGTCAGTCATAATAAAGGATAATAAAGGATAATAAAGCCAAAGTTGTAGATATTAATATCAGATAATTAACAGATTATCAAAATACATATCTGGATTCTGACTCACTTTAACAAACAAACCCATTTATATAAGTACTTACAGCACTTCCCTGTTCAATATTAGCACTAAAAATAATTGGTGATCAACCACCAATTACATAACACTGAAGACATGGCCCTTCTGCTTCTTAGAATTTGCTTTTTATAAAGCTGCATTTCTGCATGTTCTGTAAACACACAACTACATAGGAAATATTTTTAATGTATTACATCAGCTCTCTCTGCTTCACTAAAACTCCTGTACAAAGAGACACCTCATGGCCTTCCCCTCTCTCTTCATCCCCCTTTGCCCAAGGGTCCAACTGATGATGGGGACACACATTTTGGGCTGCAACATCCTGGAATTTAAACACGGAATTTAAGGAGGGCAAACAGGCACCTCTGACCCAGGAAAGCCTGCACACCACAGCTCCACTTGCGTTCTCTGTCCATGGGTAAAAGGTGATGAGGGATGAAAAAGAGTCCTTAAGATCAAGGGGAGAAGGAAGTTCTCAGTGTTTCCATGTGGTCCTTGGAAAGGGTTCTTCAGTTTCCAACCACAGAAAGTTTCCTGACCACATATCACTAAAACCATCTGACCCATCTGCAGCGGATGGAGCAGGACCCATCTGCAGGGGATGGAGTAGGACCGAGCTGGAGCTGAGGCTCAGGGAATGTCTCATCACAAGGGATGAGCCTGAGAGAGGGACTTCCTGGGTTATTTTCCTACCACAGGTGTTACAGGAAACTGCACTAGTCATTCCAGATGCAACACCCCTGAGTCACTGCAAGCACAGGGACTGAGGAGGAAGAGATACTTCCCTGGTGAATAAACTGTCTCCTGTGGTACATAAACAAAACCCCTGACTAACTCAGCAAACACATTGAAGTATTTTTATGGTTCCTTAAATATAGTGCCCAAGACAAGAACATTACTCTGCAACGGGTAGGCAAATAAGCTTGGAATTACCAGCCAGATTCCATTTCCACTTAAACAGGCTAGGAGAGTTGGGGGTGTTCATCTGGAGAAAAAAAAGGCTCCAGGGAGACCTTAGAGCCCCTTCCAGTGCCTAAAGGGGCTCCAGGAGAGCTGGAGAGGGACTCTGGGCAAGGGATGAAGTGTCAGGACAAGGGGAAATGGCTTCCCACTGCCAGAGGACAGGGTTAGGTGGGATATTGGGAAGAAATTCTTCCCTGAGAGGGTGGTGAGGCCCTGGCACAGGTTGCCCAGAGAAGCTGTGGCTACCCCATCCCTGGAAGTAACCAAGGCCAGGCTGGATGGGGCTTGGAGCAACCTGGGATAGTGGAAGGTGTCTGGGTCTGTGGCAGGGGGGTGGATTGGGACGAGCTTTAGGGTCTCTTCCAATCCAGGCCATTCCATGATATAACTCTGTCTTGCACAAATAACCTTTCTCTGGGCAAGCCAGACAAAGGCTCACCACGAGCATCCTAAAGGACTTAGGGCTTTACACTTCACATATGACTGACTGGAAAGAAGGCAAGAGGTGAACTGCAAACTGAAATCTAAACCAACCCCATCCAACCTGGCCTTGGACACTGCCAGGGATGGGGCAGCCACAGCTTCTCTGGACAACCCGTGCCAGGGCCTCTCTCCTCGTTTCCTTCTATATCTACAAAAAGAGAGGAGCTGAGTCCGCCCTCTGCTCTTGTTCCGTCATCACAGAGACCAACTGCTACAGCTCCTTCCCACCCCAACCCAGTCACTACCCAGCTCCCTGATTTAGGTCTGGAGAACAGCTCGGATTTCTTTTCCCACTTTTCTCTTCAAAATCCATATGGCATCCTCTTTCCAGGAAACCTCAACTTAGAACTAGCTCGGAACACAAGATCACCCTCAGGAAAATGGAAAAATCTTTTTCCTCTTGCCCCCAAATCTTCAGGATCATTGAAGAGGTGGATTTACCTACCTTTATGTCCCAACATCACAGCAAGATGTAAAGGAGTGTTTCCTAAAATAAATCACAGAAATAAAAGATATTAGATTCAAGGTATCAAAATCCATGGCAATTCCTCCTCAGGAAACTTCAGTTTCTGGTCTAACTAAAGAACACTCCAAAACCCACCAGAGCAGAGACATTTTTCCAAGTAATCACTTGGATTATACCTGTCAAAATAAATATATCTGAGACACGTTTCACGGGCCAAGAGAGGTTTTTTAATGATATCTTCAAACCTACCCCAAAGAGGTCCAGTTGTGTCTTCAAGGAAGACACAACCCAAACCTCTCTGCTTCCCATGGTCTGAAGTGTCTGATCCCTTCCCAGACTGACAGATCTGGGTTAAAAGCTACTCAGAGATATGATACTGATTAAAAATTTAAGAGCCTATTTTATGAATTTTTCAAAGATTGAGTACACATTATTTACTACTCCAATACTGGACAGACTGAGAAGCAACAGCAACTTCTCTACAAAGCTGCCTTTTGGTTATTTTAATGCCTTCCAAAGAAAGCTGTGGAGATTATCAACAGACACTCAAACCTGACCCCATTTTCTTGGTGATGCTCATGACACAGGTGGGATTTCTGTTGTTTCATATTCCTTGTGAGGCCCCCAGAACTGTTTTTCTGGATTAATGCTGCTACCAGGCTCCTGCCATATTTTATTTATGGACATCCCGGTGTCGCGGCAGCTTCGGGATGCAAAGTTCTTCAATTTAACTGTATTTTACATGTTTAAACATTTTCATAGTGGAGTTAAGAGAACAAAATGCTGAAAACCAAATTTCTATGGCAATTGTAATGATCACACTTGGTTTAAGGTTATTTTACAGGATCATGTCAGCAGAAAGAACCTGCTCTGTGCAGAGGATGCACTGCACATGTGAGAGAGGCAACCACACAAACGCCAGAACATGGAATCTTGGATGGACAAGGAAACTCTGCCCTGCATGTCCAAGTGAGATGCTCTCCATGCCCTGCAAATCATCCTTTGGGTCACTGGCAGCATCCAGGCAGGCCTATCCCAGCTCATTATGCTCATTAGGAGCCGCTAACCTCTCTGCTTCTATTAATAGCTGCTCCAACATCTGTGAGCCACTGCATCCCCGGGAATCCTGGATGCAGCCAGGCTTTGTGAGGTGCTGCAAATAACATTCCTGAGGCTCTGAGCATGAGCCACAGTGTGTGCTGAGGGAATGCAAATTATGAGAGCCAGAGGTAAACACTTTCATAACATCCTGGAATCACAAAATCACTGAGGTTGGAAAAGCCCTCCCAGACCATCAAGTCCAACCTCAGCCTGATCCCCACTTTGTCACCCAGCCCAGAGCACTGAGTGCCACATCCAGTCGTTCCTTGGACACCTCCAGGGATGGGGACTCCACCACTGCCCTGGGCAGCCCCTTCCAATGCCTGAACACCCTTTCCACGAAGAAATTCCTCCTGATATCCAACTTGAACCTCCCTGGCACAGCTTGAGACCATTTCCTCTCATCCTGTCCCTTGTTCCCTGGGAGCAGAGCCTGACCCCCACCTGGCTCCACCTTCCTGTCAGGGAGTTGCAGAGAGTGAGAAGGTCCCCCCTGAGCCTCCTTTTCTCCAGCCTGAGCTCTCCCAGCTCCCTCAGCTGCTCCTGGTTCTCTCAATTTCTTCCTTGTCATGTGGGGCCAGAACTGGACACTCTCAAGGTGAGGCCTCACCAGTGCCCAGCACAGACACTTTTATTCCAAGAAATCAGTGCTCCAGCAGCTCCTGGGATCCTGCACTGCGCATCCAGGCAGGCAAACAAGGACTGTTTGCACAAAAACACACACAAAACACGGCACTCGCCCCCAAACATGCACAGCCTTTAACCTCTGGTGAGGCATCTGCTATACCCATGAGGGAGCCAGGGCAGTTTTCAAACAGTAATTCAGCAAGAGAATTTGTCTACTCCACAATTTAAGCTCTTAAATGCATGTTATAATAGACATATAAGTAATTCAATTAGATGTGTATATAAGCTTCTCCCTAGAAACTCATTGTTTTGGGAATATGGGCACTGGCCTTCCACTGGGCCATGATTTAGAGGTTGATTTAGGGAGCCCAATAAGCTGCACTCAATTAATACTCAAATTGTTTTAGCAGAACACCAGGAGTCTCCCACTGTAAAGGATTTGGCTTTCCTGCACTGATCCACCATCAAAACTGGGCCTGGATTATAGACAATAACCATTCCTAGGAGTTCTCTCTCCCCTCTGTCCCTTCCTTATCACACCCTAGCATTCCTCTGGCTTATTTCTGAGCCAATCACAAGCTCAATTTCTCTCCCCCAAATAATGCCCAATTCAACTATGCAAACAAGTGACAGATGGATTCAGGCAGGAAGAAAACAATAACACGGAAATCTTAGTCAGGCCTTTGGAATGTCAAGACATTAAGAGGTTTGTTGTGGGGTTTTTTGAACAGTTCAAGTAAAAACCCGGAGGAAGATGATGAGCCAGAGATCCCCAAAGTGTCCCAATTGTAAACAGAGCTGAGAAAGAGAGATGTTAATGGGAAATTTGTGTAAGATATATACAGATTAAAAAAGGATGGAATCAATGAGATGCACCTGGAGGGTGACAGAGCAGCAAGAAGGGGTCAGGAAGGGCCTCAAAGTAAAGATTTTGAGCTGCTGCTGAGTTACTTAAAAAGGAAGTAGAGGAGGAGCAGGGGAGAAGCAGCAGGAATACACTGAGTGGGAAAAATCCTCCCCAAGTCTGCTGCTTTCATCCCACCAGGATTTGCTGCAGGGTTTGGAATGAAGGTGGCAGGATAAACATATCTGCAGCTCTATTTGTAAAAACGTTCTGAAGAAAACGTGGTGCCAGTTGTAAGGAACACTCCTGCCCTCCTGCCTGAGAGCTGGGCCCTGGGTTACTCTGCACCCCCAGCTGTGTTTCCATGCCCAGTGTTACCAAGGACGTGTCTTTAATTCCCAGTTCCATTATTTCTGTCATCATGCCAGTCCCAAGGCTGCTCTACCTTCATGTTCCTTTTAATTTCACAGACCACAATTAAGCAAAAGCAAGGGAACGTTTCTCTCCTGATCAGAAACAGAACACAAGTGCCTCCTTTGCCACAACTTCTCTGACACCGCACATGTGTAACTTGGAATTCTCCAGTAGGAAGGAACCGTGTTACTCTTGAAATAAGTAGGCAAAATAGAGATTAAAACCAACCGTGAAGCTTAAGCTGACCTGCCAGGCTGATTTCTTTTTTAATAATATAAAATATAAAACATTCCCCAAATTAAACACCTTTCAAAATGTCCTGGCAAGACATATGCCTAAATATTTAATTACAGAGCAGCACAAGGATCAGATTTCCACCTCTGCCACTGCCACTTCTGTGGACAGAACAAGTTTGCAGAGGAGCAGAGAACAAGATTTTGGCTCTCTCAAACCCCAGAATTAAAGCATTTAAAAAGAAAGGGGGGGAACAGGTTTGTTTTTGTAGCCTGGGGAAATATGAAAGATTGCTCTGCCAACACCCAAAGGAACTGCTCATCATCTCCCAGAGCAAACAGGTGACAGCTCAGACACTTCAAAAAAGAATGCATTTTTTAAATGTCGTGGGGGTTTGGACACAGAGCAACACATGAGGACAGAGGCAGCTCTGCCAGCGCTGGGAGGTACAGGAGCTGACACTGAGCTCGGTCATATTACAAAAATCACGGAATACTCTGGGCTGGAAAGGACCTCAAAGTTCATCTCATTCCACCCTGGTGCCCACAGACAAGGACACCTTCCACTATCTCACGGTGCTCCGAGCCCCATCCAACCTGGCCTTGGTTACTTCCAGGGATGGGGTAGCCACAGCTTCTCTGGACAGCCTGTGCCAGGGCCTCATCACCCTCCCAGGGAAGAATTCCTTCCCAATATCCCACCTAACCCTGCCCTCTGGCAGTGGGAAGCCACTTCCCCTTGTCCTGTCCCGCCAGGCCCTTGTGAGAAGTCCCTTCTAAAGCGGACTTACACACCTCTAGAAAGCTCCTCCGAGTTCCCCATTCCCACTGCCCATCCCCTCTTTCCCCCGCGGTGCCCCGGCCCCGCAGCCCCGGCGGGTCCCGCTCACCGTGACTGTCCTTCTGGGCGATGCCCTGGGTGCGGATGAGCGCCGAGAGCCGCCGCACGTCCCCCTTGAACACGCACTCGTGCACGG
>VZRE01009020.1:237924-265970 GCA_013396775.1 Cephalopterus ornatus | reverse complement strand
CGGCGGCTCCGGCAGTGGCCGGGACACGCGGGACAGGCGGGACAGGCGGGACACGCGGGACGCGCAGCCATGGAGCGTGGCTTCCTGCCGCCCTTTCCGCACTTCGCCACCCGCGCCATCCACGCCGGGCAGGACCCCGAGCAGTGGCGCTCCGGGGCCGTGGTGCCGCCCATCTCGCTCTCCACCACCTTCAAGCAGCGGGCGCCCGGCGAGCATGCGGTGAGTGTGGCCGCCGCGGCGGCATCGGGTCACCCCCGGGTCACTGAGACACCCACGGGGGTACCGAGCCATCCTCGGGGGTACCGAGACACCCACGGGGGCACTGAGCGACTGGGCACACCGAGGGGGAACCCCGAAGGCCCGGCGTGGGGGAAACCGGGAAGCGGCTGCCCCTGGGAAGAGGAGGGAGCTCCCGGTAGAAATGTTTTCCCGCGTGGCAGCTTCTGGACAAACCGGGCATCTTTTCCCCGCTGGAAGCGGTGGTTTCGCCTAGGGAGGGTGTGGAGTCTCCCTCACTGGAGATATTCTAGGCCTGTGTGGACACAATCCTGTGCCATGTGCTCCAGGATAACTCTGCTGGAGCAGGGAGGCGGGACTAGGTGATCCACTGTGGTCGCTTCGAGCCTGACCCAGACTGTGATTGTGTTTTGCCGGGAACTGAGAGAGTCTGGGATAATTTCCACGTGAAACGGGGAGGAAGGGGAGCAGGGGCAGGGATGCTGCTGCCCAGCTCCATGGGCTTCACAGAGCCAGGACTCTAGGAAGCTTTACCTGCCTGTTTTCCAGATGCAGGGCCCAGGCAGAATCCTTCTTCTCCTTCACACACATTGTGTGAGAGGCTGCTTTAGTTTTCCTTCCAAACAGAATGAAATACTTCATAAGGATTTTGTGGCTGCCCCATAGAAAGGATTGGGAAGGTTTGCATTGACCTGTCCTGAAGTTTCTAATGGACAATGGCACAAATCTGCCCCTCCTAAACCAGGATCTGCTCCAAAGCCACAGGCTGAACTAGGCCAGTTGGGAAGAAGGGATGTGCCTTGTGATCCCTGATTCCACACAGAATTCAGCTAAGTGAGTTCCCACAGGGAATGCCTGGGAGCGGGCAGCTGCGCTGGAGAAGCCCTCAGAAGGAGTCAGCTGCTGTATCCACAGTCTTGATGACAGTCTGTTGGTGTTCCTGTTGGGAGCTTTGCTGGAGCAATCCTCCAGATTCCAGAGCAGGAAGAAGTTGTCATTAAACAGGAATCCACAAAGAATGCAAATCCCAGGGTGCTCAGCAGGTTCTCTGTAACAACTGCATCTAGCATGCAGGAGTGGGTTTCCCCATTAAATCTTCCCAGAATTCCCGTAAAAGCTGGAGCAGTGAGTTGTGGAATTTGCCAGGGACACGTTTGGGCTCTCAGGAAGTGACGGATACAGTTAGCCCTGTGCCATCTCTCAAGCTGAGTGTGGTGAAGATGGGAAAATTTTCCCTTATAATTCCCTCCAGAGAGGTGGTGGAGTCTCCCTTCCTGGAAATATTCAGGAACCCTCTGGACACAATCCTGTGCCATGTGCTCTGGGATGGCCCTGCTTGAGCAGGGAGGTTGGAGCAAATGTCTCACTGTGGTCCTTTCCAACTTGACCCATTTTGGGATATGAGAGTGAGTGGACTGTGTCAGGCCAAGACCTTTTCTCCAACAGAAACCACAGATGGATGTTTAGGAAAAAGCAGGAGAATGTGGCTGATTCCCCAGTGCACCCCCAGACAACTTTTGCCGGTGGGGATGCCCGGTTGTTGTGCCAGGAAACCCTCCCGCTGTTCTGGCGGGAGCTGCATGCCCCCAGTGAGGGCTCTTGGAAGAACCTGGAAATAGTATTGTCTGAAGCTTTCCCAGTGCTCTCTCTTACATTGTCTCTCATTCCTACCCCAGGGATATGAGTACAGCCGGTCTGGGAACCCGACCCGGGATTGCCTGGAAAAGGCTGTGGCTGCCCTTGATGGAGCCAAATACAGTGAGTAATTCATGGCTTGGAGAGGGCTTGGGGCAACCTGGACTAGTGGGAGATGTCCCTGCCCACGGCAGGGGGTGGGACAGGGTGAGCTTTAGGTCCCTTCCAACCCAAACCACGCCATGATTCCACGATCACAGCTCTGACTGCCAGAGCTGCTTCATGGTGTCAGAGTCCAGCAGTTACTGTTGCAAAGTCCAGCTCAGTCAGTTCACAGTTCCTGGGCTTTCTGTTGTGCTTCCTTCACTGTGTTTGATACCTGAGCTAAGCTTGATCCATCCCTGTGCAGCAGCACTGGATGAAGTGGGGAGGGGGAGCAGGCAGCCCCTGGTCCCAGTCTGTTTCCAGTCTGGCACCAGTGTCCATCCTGGTCCTAAGCTGTGTAAATCAAGCTGCTGCTTTAACTGGCTCCACTCACCAAGTGAGGGAGAGAGAGAGTGGCAGAACAGGTCCCTTTGAGAGGCAGAGTGAAGGAGGTGAAGGCAGGTCTGACTAGGTTGTATCACATCAAATACAGCCTGTCTGCCACTTACTCTGTTCTGTTCCAGGTTTAGCTTATTCTTCAGGCTTAGGAGCTCTTCTGAACATCTGTCACCTGTTGAAGACAGGGGACGCAATCATCTGCATGGATGATGTCTATGGAGGTATGTCCAGGACCACGGGAGCTTTGATCTTCACTGTGCAAAGAAAAAAATGAACCTGAACTCTCTGAAATTCCCCTTTTCTTTGAAGCCTTTTCACCTTGTGAGAACGCAGATCACTACTGTCTGATTTGGGTGTTAGAAATTCAGGCACTGAAACATTCCATTGGCACAACCTGGAGGTTTAAAAATGTAACAACAAATACATGTTTGCGTGAGGGGAAATAGCAACATCTTAGTGTTGCACAGGTTTGTTTGCAGAGCAGGACCCTCCTTCCAGTGGCTGGTATTTCTCTGATCCCTTCCCTAGGTCTGACCCTTTACCAACCAGCATTTGGTCTGGACTGTTCCAGACAACTATTCCGTCATCTCCCCCCAAAGCACAGCTTCCCTCTGTTGTCCCTGTGCTTTCTGAACACTTCAGAGATGCCACAGCCCATTCTTAGGTATTGGTCTTGCATCATATTTACCAACAACTCCCAGTCCCAGAGGGCATCCACCTCAGCCAAGTCCTTCAGAAGATTGAGGTCACCCAGAATTCCTGAGGAGGAACATGCTGCCTGTTCCCTGGTGTGTGACCTCCGTTGCATTGGTCAGCAGGGCTGCTATCTCCAAGGCTTTGGCACAGAGAGTTCCAACCTGGTTTGTTATCAAGGGAAGGTTAGAGGCAGGTTTCCCAATCAATAATTGGAAAACCTGGAAATCAACTTTCCTTTTCCCTCGAAGTGCCTGAGTGTTTGTCAGTCAGTTTTCTATGCTTGTGCACATCAAATGTAAACACACACATTTTTGCTTTTCACACTGAAGTTCTGTCATGCCAGATAGTATTCTCCAACTGCAGCTGGAGCCAAGCTGGATGGAGACAGCAGGAATCTCTGCTCCTTTAACTTACAGCTGTCTCACCACAGCTCAATCAATCATTTAACCAGAGTTCCTCGCTTCTGAAGGGCTCAGGGCGGGTATTTTTCAAGCAAAACTTGTTCACCTGCTCATTAAAGCCTCGACCTGGGCTGGCTTTTGCAAAGTTAATTTTATTGGTTTTCCCTTGATTTTATTTTTTCCATACTTTTGTTATAAAAAAAGCATTTCCTTAAACCCCCAAATCACTCAGCTGTGCCTTCAAGCACACAGAATCTCCATGTTCCATCCCTTCATGCTTTGATGGCAAACTGCTGTTGGACAGAAGGGAGTCCGTGTGGGATAATCTTGGCAGAGACACCCAATATATTATTTTTTAATCCAGGCAGTATTTACAGGTAGTGTGTTGCACATCTATTGATCAACTGTTTACTGCTGGATTCTTCTTTTAATCTTCTCACTGAAAGGTTCCAAAGACAGACAGGAAGGAAAGAATCACTTTTAATGGAATGATAATAAACACAGTACTGGAGTCTTCCCCTTGATGCTTCTCTGTTTAATTTTCTGATCAAAAAACCCCATTGATTTAGAATACTTCACAAATCACTCTGATCCCATATTCCCATTGTTACTTTTTCATGATAATTAAAACTACAACGATCTTTAAACATTTTTAGAAATGAAACAATACTGATTTGCCATTGATGTGCAGCACAAAGCTGTGCCCTCCTGGCTTTCCCTGGGTGATACAAAAGCCTGGAGAGCAGTGAAGGGAAGTCAAAGGAAGTTGTTTCATTTTGTGATTTGGGGTTTCTTTTAGGCACAAACAGATACTTCAGGAAAATTGCCTCAGAAAATGGTTTGAAGATAGTTTTTGTTGACTGCACAAAACCAAAATGCCTGGAAGCTGCAATTACACCACAGACCAAGGTAGGGGAGAGGGAAATGAATGTTATTAAATAGTTCTATTCTTGCTCTTGTTGAATTTGGTGTCTGTGTCAGTCTGAGGGGCTGCAGAGCTTGGGGCACTGCTGGTCCCACCAGGGCACATGGTCATGTTTGTACTGCCTCATGGAAAATGTTTTAAGAAGAGAAAAAAACACCCTGGAGAGAGAGAGGAGGAGGAAAAAGGTAAGAAAGAACAGAGGGAACACTGAACTCAGAGTTTGAGGTGCTCCATGCCACTGGAGTGGATAATCCCTTCCTCCAGGGAAGTGTTTCAGACCTTTGGTGTAAGGACTTTGTTCTTACTCTGTCAGGCCTTCTCCAGGTGAGATGAACCTGGATTTGCAAAAGCTTTGCTGTGCTTCCCATACTGAGTTTGTGGGGAATCACCTCAGTGACCTCTCCTAAGAAACCTTCCCTTGCTCCAGCAGAGAAACCTTGCTTCCACTCTGGGAAGCTGACACTCAATAAATTATCACTGAAAGCACTTCACACTTACCCAAGGGGCATCAGCAGCACTGAAAATCTCTGACCTGGTGGTTTCTGTTGGGTTTGTGCAGCTGGTTTGGATTGAGACCCCCACCAACCCCACGCTGAAGGTCATCGACATCCGTGCCTGTGCAGATGTGGCACATAAACATGGGGATGTTCTCCTGGCAGTGGACAACAGCTTCATGTCTCCTTATTTCCAGGTGTGTTCACAATTATCCTATTATTCAGTGTAGCTGAAGGGACGTTTTCAAAAAGGGAAGCACCAAGGAATTGTAGTTTTGATCTTTGCATTGTAAAATCACCTGCTCTGTTTCTAGCTGCAGGTTAATGTTGCTGGTTGCATCAGTGGAGGTGTATCTCTCATTCAGAAATCATGGATTTTGGTTCTTACTAATGAAAATCATAGCAGGCTTGTTAAAAAGTGTCCTCTTTTCTGACTTTGGCCTTTTTATAGCGATACTTTTGTATATGCTGTTTACGAGCTGTTCTGAACCACGTGGTAGTCTAGAAAAAGTAGTGGAAGAAAAAGTTAAAACAAGCAAACTTTGTTCAATCTTCCTTTGAGACATTCAATATTTCTTCAATATTTTGATATGTGGCTTAGGAGTTTATAACTTTGATTGTAACAACAGACATAATTTTTCTATATTGATAACACGAAGTGAAGAAATTTTCTTAAGGTCTAAAAGTGTTTCAGGATAATAAACTTCTAAGTTTTGTTGATCTCAATATGGACTGGAAATATGCACATAAATTTCCCAGGAGAGCAAGCCAATCCCTTGTGTTTTAGGTCTAAAGTCACCCTTCTTGCAGAGTGCAAAGGCAAAGTGTCTGGTTTTGTTCAGGGTACTGAGATCTTCATGAATTTAGGGAGCTCTACACAAAGTGTTAATGCTCAGCTCCAGCAGCACTGCAGTTGGTCTGGGACATACCAGCAGCTTGGTGATTCCCCCCTGCAATGTGTTATTCAGTTCAGAATTAACAATTTACTTCAGAAAAGGGGGTGTGAAAGGCACAAAGTGAGCTGGCTGGTTAGTGCGTCTGGGTCAGCCTGGTGCCAGTGCTAATGATTAATTTTGGTGAAGGGAGTAGGTAGTATTGCTGAACCACTCCAGACCTCTGCTGATGCTAAGCAAATGAGAATTTCAGAGATTTGTATGTCAATATTGAGTGTAAAAGGCATTTTTCTGTGGTGGTTCTGGCTGTGCGTTGGGAGTGAGTGTTATCCATGTTCCTTAGATGGATGTCCATGTTCAATCTGGCTCAGCAACCTTTAGACCTGCTTGCTTTAACGCACTGATGCTCTTGGCTCTTTGGAATATGTTTAGATTATGTGCAAAGTCCCTCAGTGATTAATTACAAGAATTACATTGTTCACAACCTCTTGCCCATCAAGATCTTGCTTTGTCTCATCTTCAAAAGGCTTGTGGGAACAAAGCTGGGAGGTGAGGGAAAACAGCTGGCAAAGAAAACCTCCTTTCCTCATGTTTCCAGTTCTTGCAGTGCAGTATCACCAATACCTGGAAAGCAGTACAATTTTTTTGCTTTTCAGACTGCGTTGAGGTGTTAATTTTCTAAGGAAACCCACCTCAGAGAGTAAAGCCTCAGCTAAGCAATAGAACTATTTTTTCCCAAATATGAACTGTATGTTAGATGGATTCAACCACTTTTCTCCCTGAAGCCAGTGGGAATTGGACCAGTGGTCCTAAATCACATTTGATTGTGCTTATCTTGAATTCAGCGTCTCCCTGTGCTTTTGGTTTTATCACTTATTCAATCATCATTCTCAGGTTTTTGTGTTTAAGGTGTTAAGTTTTTGTGGGTTTTTCTTTAGTTTCTCCTCTTATTTTTTGCTGTGTAAGCTTCCAGCCTTTTTGGAAGTGAACCTGACTGCACACAGGCTTTAATGAGAGCTGTGAATTTAATTTTGTTTCAGCGTCCTTTGTCCCTGGGGGCTGATATTTGTATCAGTTCTGCGACCAAATACATGAATGGTGAGTGTGGGAGTTCAACACCTACTTAGGGCAGGGTTGGATGGAATATTGGGAAGGAATCCTTGGCTGTGAGGGTGGTGAGGCCCTGGCACAGGTTGCCCAGAGAAGCTGTGACTGCCCCATCCCTGGAAGTGTCCAAGGCCAGGTTGGATGGGGCTTGGAGCAGCCTGGGATAGTGGAAGGTGTCCCTGTCCATGGCAGGGGGTGGAACTGGATATTTAAGGTTCCTTCCAACCCAAGCCAGTCTGTGATTCTGTGATAATATGGATTATTATTATTATAAAGCCATGCTGGCTTTAATTTGGCTACAAGAAAGCAGGTGCCTTCAGGAGGAGCTGTGTTGGGAGCTGCTCTCCCTGAGCCAGGGGCCTGGAGCTCCTCTCCAGGACATTCCTGGTTCCTGCAGTGTCCTGGCCGGTGGCAGAGGTGCCCTGGGAAGTGCCAGTGCAGGAGACAGTGCTGAGAAGAGCTTTAGAAACAACCCAAATCTTGTGATTTCTGTCTGCACAGGAAGAAGGGCTAGAGTTTCCGGAACAACCCGGGGCCTTGCAAAACTGGGATTTTAGTAACACCAGAATGGAGAAACTGGGGAGTTGAGGCAGAACCCTGGAGCAGATGTAATGACTGATCCTGTTCTTGTCTTTGTTTGTAGGGCACAGTGATGTGGTGATGGGGCTGGTCTCAGTGAACCGGGATGATCTCTATGAAAGGCTCAAATTCCTGCAGAATTGTGAGTACTAATACAGGAAATACCTGGAAATGAATCCTGGTGACAGACCAGCTCCTACTGGGATGCATGGGGATGCACACAAGTGGGAATTCTGCCTAGAGATGCAGCTCAAATGGGCAGAACTGGGAATAATAAAATAAATTTTTATTTTAATAAATTTTAATGCAATTAAAACAATGTTTAAATTAATAAAATAAACTTAATAAAATTAATTACACTGGTCTCCACTTCCTAACTGCTTCTAGAGAACTGATGAGGCACATCCTGGAAGCACCGAGGTCTGTCTGCCTTGTGCACACCTGCAGTTTTTAAACTCACACATCAGAATTTTCTTATGTGTGTTGATTTCAAGCATTTTACTGCCTCTTAATTGTCAGCAAAGAATTTCTGTATGGGGTTCTGCCTGCCCTCTGCCTACAGCAGAGACAATAAAGGTATATTATGTCTAATAAATGGAACCCTTGAGGCTATTAATTCACCTCATTAATTGGCTTCCCACGTGTGTGAGATGAGGAAGGCAGATTGCAGCAGGTGTCTTCTCACTTGTCATGTTCCAACTTTAGAAATGTCGGAGATTAAGACTGTATCCATTGCACTAAAACCCAACCCAACTCCTTTTTTCTGAGGAATTTTGTCTCCCTTCCCTAGCTCTCGGGGCCGTCCCATCTGCCTTTGACTGTTTCCTGTGCAACCGGGGGCTGAAGACGCTGCACATCCGCATGAAGCAGCACTTCCACAATGCTCTGGCTGTTGCCCAGTTCCTGGAGTCACATTCCCGGGTGGAGAAGGTCATTTTCCCAGGTGGGTTGGCAGGACCTCTGAGCAGGAAATGTCCCAGAGGGTGGGTTTGGGTGATGTGATGCCCCATGTCATCATCACCTTCATGTGGTGACTCGGGCAGGGTGTCCACCTTGGAGTGGGCTGAGGAGGAGCTGCTCCACCTCTGCATGAGGGCAATTTCCTCACAGTGACTCCCCAAATTTCAGGGTTGACACAGGCTGGGTGTCCACCTTGGAGCAGGCTGAAAGGGAGCTGCTCCTCCTTGGAATGAGGGTCATTCACTCCAAGTGACTCCCCAGATTCCAGGGGTAACTCAGGGTGGGTGCCCACCTTGGAGTGGGCTGAGGTGGAGCTGCTTCACCTCTGAAGGAGGGTAATTCACTCCAAGTGACATGTCAGATTCCAGGGGTGACTTGAGCTGGGTGTCCACCTTGGCAGAGGCTGAGGGGGAAGTTGCTCCACCTCTAAGGGAGGGTCATTCACTCCAAGTGACTCCCCAAATTCCAGGGCTGCCTTCCCACCCTCAGTATGAGCTGACGAAGCGCCAGTGCACGGGCTGTCCTGGCATGATCACCTTCTACATCAAAGGGAACCTCAAACATGCTACTGCCTTCCTCAAAAGCCTAAAGGTAAATGGCAATGTAACACCTCCTCAGAGGGACCTGGGACTGTCCTGCTGAGGGGGATGATGGAATTGGCTTTTCTTGATGAGGGGAGAGCCTTTGTCTGTACTTGCAAAGCTCCTCAAGTCTTTTGGGTGTGACCGTCTCTAAATAATAGATAATTTGCAAATGTGAGGCTGCTGAGAGGGAACAAAAGATGCCTGAGCTCCTTGGAAGGGTTTGTTTGCACAGCAAGGTGAGGTGTGTCCAGGTTAGCCCAGGAAATGTTGCTGACAAAGGGCCTTTTGCCAAAATACGTGCAGGAGTTGGAAGCAGAGAAGCTGTGGCTGGTGTAACACTGCTGGAATATTTCAAAGTGCTCATCAGGAGAATGAAACATTGAGGAGGGACCTGAATCATGAAGCAGAGAGTTTGGAGAATGGTTGGTTGTTTAGTTGACCCAAACAACAGGTCTTTGCTGTTTTGCCATGTGTTCATTCTGCCTGTGCCCTTTGATATATTTCTAGTCTTTGGTTAATTTGCATTCTGCTCTGGTGGTTTTGCTGTTTTGTTTGTGGAAAAATCAATCAGTAAGAACAGGCAGAGGTGAATTAGAACTTCCTTCTGCCCCATCTCACTTGCCAGCTGATGTCACCCACTGAAAATGAATTTACTAAAAATATGATTTGCCCACAAAATATCCTTTGACCTGAGAGGAAGGACTGAATCCTGGCACAGGAGATCTGCCAGCTTTGACAAGAAATATCAAGGAATGTGTCCCAGGAGAAGTAGTTCCTTACAGTTACCCAAGCCCTTTCACTTGAATGACCATCAGGTTGTCACTAAGCTTGTCCAAAAGTAAAGTCATTCCAGAGAATCATAGAATCCCACACTGTTTTGGGTTGGAAGGGACCTTAAAGCCTATCTTCTTCCATGCCCTGCCATGGACAGGGACACCTTCCACTACACCAGGCTGCTCCAAGTCCCATCTAACCTGGCCTTGGACACTTCCAAAGATGGGGCAGGATGAGTCTGTTTTAAATCTTAGTAGCTCTTACTTGCTAAATGTACAATTTATTCCTGAATTACACTAATACCATTTATAAAAAAAAAGTTATTATAGAAAAACTTAATGAAAAAATCCCCTAAACATTCTTCTTCCTTAATGTCCTTGAAGTGGTCACTGCCCCAAGGCTGCCAGAGCTCAAGGAGCGTATGGACAACACTCTCAGGTGCAGGGTGGGATTGTTGGGGTGTCTGCAGGGCCAGGAGTTGGACTCATGATTCTTGTGGGTCCCTTCCAGCTCAGGATATTCCATGATTCCTTGACATCTCTTTCCATGCATCCATGGAAACTTGTTAACTTCTTTCTTTCACCCTTCCCTTTCTCCCTTGTTAACTTGTGTTCCATCTTTCCCGTAGGTGTTTACCCTGGCTGAGAGTCTGGGGGGGTATGAGAGCCTGGCAGAGCACCCGTAAGTCATTCTTCTATCTTCAAAGTCTAAAAAAGCTGCAGAGTCCCCCAAAATATTAGTGGGAGTTCTACAAAATTTTCCAGTCCCCGAGGCCAAGCTGTTTTCCATGTAATGAAAAGAACGATGTGTTTTGTAGCACAAACCTAGCGGAGGCTCCAGGAATGAGTGAATTCTGTGAATGTGAGAGTGCAGTGGTGGAGGAATTTTGACTGGAAGACTGGGATTTAGGAATTTGTTGCTCTGAAAACAATCCAAGAAGTCAGTGTGTGTTGGAATTGTGGAGCAGATGGGATGGAGGGAAGAGCTGTGCCATGCTCCCTGCTCACACAAGAGGGCGTGGTCAGTACGTGCACCCAACTGCCTTGTTCTCCGTCAGGACTTTTTGTGGGAATTTTAGTAACACTTGGCCACTCCTGTTAAGGTTAAAAGGCTAAGAACAGGATTTATATGGAATCAGATTTTTTTACTCGAAGCCAATTTGCTTTTCAAAAAGATACATGGGAATTTATGGCTTTTTGTGTGCTAAAGCATTTCAGGTATTCATTTTAGAGTAACAGCAAATCTTAAACCACACCAGCAGCTGGAAGAAATTCTGAGTTGGTTGCTGGAGCACAGGGGGAAATACCTTTTCGCTCATATCCTCCAAACCTGCAGAGAGGAAACCCTTCAGTGTAATTTGGTGCAGTTTGACAAGAAAAAACCACAAGGTAGTAGAAAACAGGAGATTTTGTACTGGAGGTTGTTCACTGCAGCTGCTGCTTCACATGCAGAGCAGAGCTTTTAGGGAAAAAAAAAACCCCTAGAAAACTGTGGAAGAAAGAGGAATGGGATTTTCTCCTTTTTTAGCTCCAGATTTTGAAGTATCCACTTCTTATCAGTAATTTGTAGCTTGGAAATACTTTCCTGAAACTCTAAAGACTTCACATCATTTACAGTCACTGCCATGAGCTCTTTCCATCTCTGGGTTCAGCAGCAAGTGGCATAGAAAAGGTGTAAAACTTCACAAAACTTTGGGAGTGCTGGCAGAAAACCAGCTGGTCTGGGCTTTACTGAGGAAAATGCAAAGTTCTTAGGAAACAGGCTGGTTTTTGTCCCTGCAGGGCCATCATGACCCATGCCTCAGTGCCCCAGGAGGACAGGGAAGCTCTTGGCATCACTGACACGTTGATTCGCCTCTCTGTGGGTCTGGAGGATGAGGAGGATTTACTGGCTGACTTGGACCAGGCCCTAAAGGCTGCGGTGAGTGGGTTCTTAACCCCCAAAAATCATTCCCTGTTTCACTGACTGACTCCTGGGAATTCTTACCTCATTTACATTTTAAGCCACTCCTAAGCAGACCTTGGATTTAAAGCTCTCCCTGTCAGGATTCCCTGTACGAGGTTTGTGTCCTGGTCAGTCACAGTCTCAATTGACATGGATTCAGGTACAACAGATGTTGGAGTCATGGGAGTATCCCTGCTAAAGTCAGGCCAAGGAAGACTCTCACACAGGCCTAGAAAGGCTCAGTGTGTGCTTCAGATTTTTCCTGGCAGGGTTGAAATATATTAAGGAGGTTTAAGAGCTTCTCTCAAACATTAAGTCCAATATTTGAATACTGCTGTTTCATTCCACTCCTGATGCTCCTTTCCCACAGGTCTGGATTTCAGACAGTGGATTTTTTTGTGTGGGGGGTTGGTTTTCAACGTTTTTTGTTTGGTTGGTTTTCAGGGTTTTTTTGTTTTTTTTTTTAATGATGGGAAAACTTATCATTGGTAACTACACATATTTCTGTTTGCCAGCACAGAGCATGAAAATAATCTAATGCCAAAATGTGTCTTATTTATGAAAAGAAGAAGAAAAGTGTGTGGTTGATGAGGGGCAGAACATAATTATTTCCCCTCTCCCTTCTCCTTGCAGTTTGCGTAAGCCTTGAGACTTAAAGAAGGAACTTGGAGTTGGATGTTGCAAAGACTGTGGAAGAGGACATGGAAAACCAAATTGCTCCTTTGATTTGCCTTTGATTTGCCTTTGGGAGTTTCAATCTGGATTCCTGGGGAGTCTCCATGGTGCTGTTGGGTTGGTTCTGCTGCTGCCTGGCTGTGCATGGACGTGGCACACGTGTGCCTGTGTGTGGCACAGCCTGGGCTCTCTCGTGAGTCAAGGTCAACTGTTAGGAAATCCGTTGGAATTTCTGGAGTCAGTAATTGTGTGTGAGAGCAGCCATGGGCTCATTCAGGAATATTCTCCCTGTTCTCCCAGAGATCGGTGTTTCTTCTGATGGTTTGAGGTCACAGGGGGTGGTTCCTAGTGCTGCTCTTGGGATGCACAGTTCATTCTTCTCCTCTCTTTCAACCCAACAGCCCAGCTTAAAAACCTTAGATTTATTTTAATTAGGTTGGAGATGTGCTTTAAAGCTTTTCTCCTCTGGAGTATTGAAAATGAAGCTTTGAAAATGGTAAATAATAGATTTCTAATAGCTGTTAGTTATAGGAATGTTTGGAACAATTTTAATTAAAATATGCTTTCAATTTCCTTGATGTCTTCCTTGTTCTTCCATTTTCGTGTGCTACTTGTGTTCAAAATCAGTGATGGAATGACCCTGGAGCTGTTCACATTTTCCCATGGGAAGAAGATGTCATTGATAGTGTTACTTTTGTCAGGAAAAAGACATGTAAATTTGGATGTAGAACAACTTCTGCAAATTGCAGTGTTCAGGCAGGGAATGCTCAGGGGGGCTGGGTGGGACAAGGTGTCCCCTCCCACGTCCCCCCAGGTGATTCTGCTGAGGAGCCACCAAAGAGGCAGAAGGTGCTGCAGGTTTTTGTTCCAAGACTGACTGCATAGATCCTTCTTGGGGAGAACATTTGGCTTTCCTAAACCAAGTAGAAATTGGACTTTCTGGGGTGTCTTTTTGCTTTGTGTCTCAGATTGAGAGCTGACATAGAATGGGAGTTGGGTGATGTTCACTCACCAGCTGATTCCAGGCCGCCTTAGACTGTGGTCTGGGACAGCCCAGCTCATGAGCCAGAGAGAGAAGAGGGCTGGAGCTGAGGCAGGAAGGCAGTTTGTGTATCACCACACAAACAGAAATAACCTTCATTGTCTTACAGTGCTTATATCCTGAGAGAACTGAGGTGAAGGTATTCACACTCCAAACCACCTCATTTCACACTGGTTTGGGTTGGAAGGGACCTTAAAGCTCATCCAGTCCCACCCCCTGCCATGAGCAGAGACACCTTCCACTATCCCAGGTTGCTCCAAGCCCTGTCCAACCTGGCCTTGGACACTTCCAGGGATGGGGCAGCCACAGCTTCTCTGGGCAACCTGTGCCAGGGCCTCACCTCTCTCACAGGGAAGAATTCCTTCCCAATATTCCATCTAACCCTGCCCTCTGGCAGTGGGAAGCCATTCCCCCTTTTTCCCTTGCCCCTCTTAAGGGTGGGTTACTGGTTACACCAGGTCAACAGCTCATAAAACCCATCCACAGGAAGTCCCTGAGATCCATGTGTTTTTCTGGGAAGTGCAGCCCCTGTGCAGTGCCGTGAACCTGCTGGTTGGTCTTTGGCTGCGCCTGAAGGGCAGCAGTATCTGGTTTCTGTCAGGAGAATCTCTCATCTCCCATGAAATGAAAAGCTTGTGGGTTTGCTTGTCCTGCTACTGATGGGAATTTCCCTTATCCCATTTGTTTGCGGAAAGATAAAACTGCCAGCTGTGAAATTCTCAATGAATTGTCCCATGATTTTCTTGACACACAGAATATTGACCTGAAGCTGCCTCTGATGTTGGACCTGCCAGGAACTGGTCCCTTCGTGGGGAGGTTGCAGTGGTAGGAAATGCACCAAGCTGATCATACACTGATTATTCACATTTTATATCATGGCCCCAACCTGGCAGAGCTCAGGGAGCATTTGGACAGCACTCTCAGGGACAGGGTAGGATTTTGGGGTGTCCTTTGCAGGGCCAGGAGTTGGACTTGATGATCCTTGTGGGTCCCTTCCAACTCAGGAGACTGTAGGATTCTATACATGTGAGCGGGAGATAATCCTTTGGCATCTCTCTATATATCTCAGTTCATGACTTTCCTGGATCCGTTCCCTCTGACCCCAGATTTGGGTTGTATTTCCCATATTCCATCTTTGTGAAGCTAAAAGGGCACATTTCATCCTTGGGTTGATGTTGCAGCTGTGGATTCAGAGTCATTGCACTTGCAGGAGAATTTCTTTTTTATGTTGAGGCTCAGATAGCCTTGTGTTGGCTAAAGATACATTTTTTCCTGGAAAATAGTGGAGCAGCACTAAGCCTGGAGATAAGACCAGTTAAACCAGAGGCAGAGCTGGCTCACAGCCCCATCGTTATGAGTGGCAGCAGTGCTGGGGTCAGCTTGCACTCCCAGCCTCAGATTCCCCAGATTTGAACTTTTCTTGGCATTTCTCGCAGTCACAGCCATATGATGAAGGGCTCTTTGTTTTCCAGCCAAGAGCTGAACCACATTAGTCAGAAGAGTTCTTAGAAACTTCAGCTTTCACTTACAGGAAAGTTGCTGTAATTGAGGTGCACTCTTTGTCAGCAGTGGATAAACTTGTCTACCCAGAAAATGTTGGGTGATCCCGCACAAAATTCCTGTTCCTGGAGCCAGCCACACGCTTCGGCAGCTTTTCTGCTGCCCCTCGATGGACACATCATGAAGATGCTCCATCTCACCCTGCTGCTGCAAGGTTCGTGTCCGAGCACAAGCTGGGAATGACAGCTCATATCCCGCATATTTATGGATTTAGTGGGCTCAAAGGCATTAACTCCAGCCAGCAGATGCCCTTTGGTACTGGCACAGCTTCCCAAGCCCTGCACTCATGTCTCCATGAATCACCAAAATGAGCTTGAGCCTCGTAAGTGCTTTGTAATTCTTTTATCTCTGTTGTGTGCAGAAGCTGACTTACAAATACAATTTTTATTCCTCCCTTTTATCATCTCTCATCAGGAAAATATTGACTCTTTCATGTCCTGCTGAAGAGCCGGATGTTGGGAAATGGAGTTGGAGATGCAGCTCTCACTCTGCCAATCTCATAGAATCATGGAAGGGATCCCACAGGGATCATCCAGTCCAGCTCCTGGCCCTGCACAGCCCTACACTCCAACAATCCCACTCTGTCCCTCAGAGTGCTGTCCAAACACTCCCTGAGCTTTGCCAGGCTCAGGGATGTGACTTCACCATGGCCAAACCCAGCTCAGGGCCCACAGGGCTTCCCCTCCCTGGCACCCACAGGGGTGAGGGCAGCTCGGTCTCTGCACAGCCCCAGGTCACTGCAGGGAGTCCCCATCCCACCAGCTGGGCCCTGGAACGTCAGAGCAGGGTGGGAGTTTGGAAATGTTTTCCTCCCCAGGTTTTCAACCATCATTTCTAGCTCTTTAAGCACGACAGAGAATTTCTTTCCCCCCCTCTTGTAAACCACATTTTTCACCTCTTTTCTCATATTCCTGCTTGATTAAACCCAAAGCCTGAGTCTTCAACCAATTTGTGGGTCAACACCTGCCACCAGAGCAGGGCCAGTCCACGTTTACACATACTTCTCACTCCGATAGACCTTTATCAAGACCAGTTGCAGAATTTGGGTAGGAAAGTTTAACAGTTAAGGTTGTTTTTTAACAATATTTCCACGTCTGCCTGTGTTTCCAAGATGCTTGTTGTGTTCTCACCATGGTGCAATTATTGACACTGTAATTAATGACTTTAAAAGGCTTCATGTGTTTCACAAGAGCAGTATGAGATCTGCAGGAACGGAGCAGAATTCCATTTCAGTTGGGAATATTTCCCAAGAGAGTGTGTCACAAAGGCTCTAAGAATGAAGAAATTATATTTAGATTATGTTAATAATTTATCTCTTCTCCTCTTCAAGGCTTTCATGAGGAAAGATGAACGTAAAAGGAATTCTCTCACTTGGACACAGGGGGAAGAGCAGAAACAGAGCAGTTCCAGCCCCAAGTCTCATTATCTGTTCCCAGGCTCTGTGTCAAATCAGTGCTGCTGCTTTTGGGGAGGGATTCTGTCCAAGCGGCCAGTTCTCAACTTGGTTCTGCAGCATTTTGGATGAGGAGATGGGAAGTTTGGGTTTAAAATTTATGAACAAGAGATATTACAACACATGTTTGCCTGAAGAGAGAAGCAACCCAGGACATGAGATTAAGATGCTTCTGCCTGTGGCCAAAGTAGAAAAGAGAATGAACATGGAAGGAAGCAAAGGCAGAGAAAAAGTTAAAGCAAAAGCAACCACATAACACAAATAAGAAAAAAATCCCCATTCATTGAACTTGATTTGATCTTGTTCCCTTTCAGATGGGATGTGGTCTCCTGGGCTTCATTTTGTGTTTCCCACAGGGGCGTGTCCTGCCCAGCAGACTGAGGTCTGTGGTGGCTTTGGTTGGTGATAACACCCTCTGTCCTTCACCACTTCCCTGGAATAACAGTAATAACAGGGAACCTCAAAAGTCATTCAGTTCCACCCCCTGCCATGGGCAGGGACACCTTCCACTATCCCAGGTTGCTCCAAACCCTGTCCAGCCTGGCCTTGGACACTTTCAGGAATGGGATAGCCACAGCTTCTCCCCTTCCCTCCCTGCCTTTCTCCCAGGAATGTCTAAACTCAGAGCACTGTGCTGTGTCCTCCTTCCTAAGCGGGCTTTTATCACTGCTGTTGCCTTTTCCAAAGACTTGTTTTGGAATTACTTTGGTTCCCAACACCAAATATTTTGTGAGGGCTTTGACACTGACAGTAACTCACAGAAGCTTTAGCTGAAGTGCTGCCTTTGCCAAGAGCCACAGATCTGTGTTTCCAGAACTGCTGCCTATGTCCAGCAGCTCCTCCTGAAACTCTGCCCAGGAGCTCCAGGCACATCTCTGGGAGGAGTCCTTGTGTTTCCCGTCACACTGGTGCCACTAGAGCCTGCCCTCACACCTCCAGTCCTTGATGGAGCAAACCAGAAGGTGAACAGGGACTCAGTTTGACCTCAGCACTGCTTGGGATAAAAGAGAAATCTGGGAAAGGGGCTTTTCTTCCCCAGGCTCTGGGGTGGGCTGGAGGGGAACTCCAGGACGTCTGGCAGGAGGAAGGCTTCTGCACCTTGGTGGGTTTTGGGGGCTGGGAGGATCATGAGCAGGAGTGAATTGAATCTGGTCCATGCAGGAACAGCGCATCTCTGCCTGAGCTTGGTCCCACCTCAGGTCTCTGCAAGAGCTTTCCAAGTTACCTAAAATTTTCAGAGACCCCTTTCAGGTGGCAAAACTCATTGTTGATCCCTAATCCTGAAGTTACTTTTTTCTATTGTACATGAAACCCCCCTGCAGTCTGCCTTTGGTTTGCTTCTTTTCCCTTGGAAATAAATTTCTTTCCAACTTGGCCATCGAGCCCAGAATAATTAATGAAAGCTCCCCTGAGACTCCAAGAAACAAATGCCTCCATTTACAGCAAAGGTTAAACTCAATTTACTTTGTATTAAATCCATTCTTCAAAGAAAAAAACAAACAAAAGCCCTGCAGGACTTTCAGCACTGGCAGCTGGTGCTGTGCGTGTCACCTGTCCCCACCCACAGGGTCAGGACAGGGACATCTGCTGCTATCCCAGCTGAGGTGGGTGTTTGTCCAGCTTGGATCTAATAATCTAATCTCAGTGTGCCAGGGGAGGTTCAGGTTGGACATCTGGAGGAACTTCCTCCTGGAAAGGGTGGTCAGGAATTGGAAGGGGCTGCCCAGGGAGATGGTGGAGTCCCCATCCCTGGAGATGTCCAAGGAATGACTGGACATGGCACTCAGGGCTGCTGGGAGCAGAACCATCCGCTCTGTTCTATGGATGTGCCTGTGCTGGGAGCCCCATAATGAGCTCAGAGGGGACGTGCAGGGGGACAAGAGCTGATCCTAACAATTCCCTGCACTGCTGTAAGTGGACAGGAATTTTCTGTTCATTACCTGGTGAGAAATGAGCCTATTATCCTGGGAATAAAGGAGATGGGGTTCCTATTCAGTGGCAGATAACGAGGCATCAGCTCTCCACTCTCAGCTATTCAGGTACATCACTTTTTACCTCCTTATTCCTTTCTAAAACCAAATTTGCCCCTTCAGAAAAGACACGAATTCCTTTTGCTCCAGCCCCAGCTCCTGCACACTCTGTGCTCTCCTTTCCCTCACTGCTGCAGAGCCTTTCTGCCTTTGAGGCTTCAACCAGAGCCCCTTAATTTGACGATCACCGTGGGAACTGATGAGGCTAGAGCCAAGATTTAGTCCTTCCAGGGCTTCGGCAGCAGCTGAGCCCATGTGGAAATGAGGGTCCTTTGGCAGCAGCGTTTTGGAGCTGCTGAAAGGGCAGGGTGAGCAGCAAGGCAGGGAGTGAAAGGGTTTCGTGTCTCCTGTGATCCCTTAGCTGCCCTTTCCCTAAAAGGTGATTCCCTGCAGTGCAGCCCTTGTAGATCCCATGTGCCTGCTCCAGTTTTCCTGGAGGCATTTCCCTCCGACAATAGTAGCTCCTGACTCTGGGACCACCTTCTTGCTCCCAGCGGTGGCCAGCAGTGGGGTGGCCCTGTGGGGTGACACAGGATGCAGGGGTAACCCTGATCCAAGCAGAGACACCTCTCCTTGATCATATTCTGCTCATCCTGGGTCTGCAGGAGCAGGTGGCTCTGACTGCTGATGGAGGATGGATGAGGGATGCTGGATGATGGAGGATGGATGATGCATGATGGAGGATGAAGGATGGATGGGCTGTGCTGCCCAGTGATGACTCAGGACAGCAACAGCAAAGGCCTCTCCAACATTAAACTGCTAACGAGGAGGAGTGCAAAAGTCTTCCCAAATGTTGAAGGACGTTTCACAAACAGGATCCCAAGCATCCCCCCGTGGCTCATGGATTCCATGTGGAATTTCTGTATGTATTCATGGAGTGCATCCATAAGGCTCCATGAGATGGACGAGGCTTTGCTGGAGGTGATGCCTCTGCACATCCCTCTCCAGCTGGCAAAGCCCAGCCTGACAAACACATTGTTGATGCTCTAGATTAAGCATGTTTTCCAGGGAAATGTAGGAAAGCTGGTGGCTGATGGCAGAGCCTTGTTTGGGATCCTGTTTGCAAACAGTCCCTCCACATTTGGGAAGGTATGTGCAGCCCTGGCTCAGACCGGTGCTGTTAGAAAGAGAAGTATCTGTTAAAAGATGAATATTTAATAGTTTGCTATGTTCATGTGCTTTTTTATTGAATATGTTTCTAATTATTTATTCATTAAACACACATTTTGGGAAGCATTGCTTGGCTGATGGGTAAAAAGCTCTTCAGCCCCTGGGTACTACAGAGTGCCCTGCAAACCAGCTCCTGAGCTAGGAGAGAGACTTTTACTTGGGAATGGTTTTGAACTGAAAGAGGAGAGGTTTAGATTAGAGGTGAGGAAGAAATCCTTCCCTGAGAGGATGGGGAAGCCCTGTCACAGGTTGCCCAGAGAAACTGTGGCTGCCCAATCCCTGAAGTGTTCAAGGCCAGGTTGGATGGGACTTGGAACAACCTGGGAATGAGATGGTCCTTAAGGTCCATTCAAACCCAAACCAGTCTGGGATTCTGTGACTCCTCTGAGGTGCCCTGGTGCACCACTGAACCCCAAAGGAACTTCCCTGCTCACAAACTATCCAGAAAACTTCCTCTTGATCCAGTCCTGATGCCCATGGGGACTCAGCTTTTCCCAGTGCCTGCAGCATCCCTACCCAGGGTGTATAAATATTCATGAGATGGGGAGAAATCCTTATCCCATCATCTTTAACATAAAACCTCTCACTTGTACTTGCCCAGCTCCCTCCTATTTGAGTGAGAGCACTGAGAGTGAGGCACAGGCTCACAAGAACCCGACTTATCTTCATCCCTCACTGCCACTTTCCAACTTAGAGATAGGATTCCCGGTCCTCCCATTTCCTTTGTTCTGAATCCCAGTTTATGTTTTCCCTAAGAGGTTATGCTAACACCAATCAAAAGCCCCACAAGTCAGTTTGCAAATTTTGCTGCCAGCCCTTAATGACCTGCTAAAAATAACAGGAATGATTCATCTGCTGATCTATGGAAATGGTGGTTATTTGCTCTTGGCAGCTCTGTTGGGCTTGGGCTTGGCTGCTAGAGATGACAAGTGTGAGCAGATCAAGGAATATTGAAGGGATTTTTCTTCTTTGTGCTTCAGGGGAATGAAAACATTTTCTACAAACGCAGGTGGGGTTTTTTTTTGGCTATGGGGGATCCCTTGAGGGAGGTCTCAGGGATTTTCAAACCTGTGGTCCCAGATATCCAATATTATTAACGCAATTTTTAGACAGAGGTATTTAAACAGAAATCATTTTAACCAGAGATACTCCAAACAGTGTGTTTGGGAAGCCCTACAAAGGCTCAATATTTTCTAATCTTTTAATAGGGGCTGCTTAAATGCCCTAATAAGAAAATAAGGGCTGTTGTAATCACTTCTTTTTAATTGAAATAATCTCATTGGATTTATTTAAATGATTGAGGTTTTAATTCCAAACCTCCTCAGCCCTGCAGCACATTTATTGTGGAGGTTTCCCAACTCCAGCCCTTTCCTGACCTCTGACATGCAACAAGGTGCAAAATGTCTTAAATCCTGTTCCTTTCCAGCTCTCCTAGGCTGGATTAATATTAGATTTGACCAGAGCAGCTCCCAGTGCCATTGGATCTACATGATCCCACCTGACCCAAATGGAGCTGCAAAACCTACATGGGCTGAAATTTGTTTGCAAATTATTTGGCAGCTGCTGTCTAAAAATAAATAGACTTTCAGAAATCGGTGGCGGCTTGTGAATGTCCCCTTAATGAGAAAACAGTCTATTTCCTCAAATAACCAATTTACTCTCTGTAATTCAATCACCTCTTATGATGTCAAGGCTCTTTGACCACAGCAGGAGATGCTGCAGTGGGCGGTGTGGGGGAGCCTTGGGATCTGACCTAGGGTTTGGGTTTAGGAACTCCTAGGATTTGAGCAATGTGGACCAAAAAGCCATGGAGAAAGAAATTAGTCTTCTTGCTTTTTTATCAATGGTTATTTTTATGGTTTGAATCACAAAGTGACTCAGAATGGAAGGATTTGGAAACACATGTCATGTTTCCAGATGTAGCTCAGGGAGCTGGGGGGTCTCACCGTAGTTCTTACAGCCCGAATCTATTCCAATCAATGAAAAAGGTGCAAAACATGCCAAATCCAAACATCCCTTTGAAACACTGTTTATTTAAATGTGCTTTTATCACCGTGCTGAGGAAGGAGAAAGTGCTTGTGTTTAGCTGTGGAAGAAAAATATTTATGTAACTCCAGAACTTCCACCGCTTCCCTCTGTCTGGCTCCCAAAGCTTGTCAGGAGGTTTCCTGCAGATTTTGGCATCTTCCCTGAGCCCAAAGTGGGCAGGAGCTGCTGTTGGCTGCACACCCACTGCAGGCAGAGGGAGCTTGGCCACTTCCCTTGTCACCTTGAGCAGGAGATCCATGACCTCATCCTCTTGGACCTCCCACTCCGAGCATCTCTCTGAGTCAATGGGGGCACAGAGACAGGGGCAAAGGGACAAATAAACAGGAAAATTGGGTCCTGGGTCTTAATTCCCAACAGGATGGCAGGGTTGCCCTCAGTTATTGAGAAAAGCGTCACAGGGATGGGTGTGGAGTTGGTGTGGAAAGACCTCGTGGATCTGGTGGTCTCCCTGTTGGAGTTCAGAGACTCCCTGTGGATTGAATCAAGGCTGCTATGCAAAGGGAATGAGAGGAGAGGACATGTCAGAACAGGTACATTCAACAGTGGGAAGGGCAGCAGAGGTGGGGCGTGTGTGCTGCAGGCAGGGCTTGGTTCTCCTCTGGGCTTTCATGAAGAAAATGAGAACAAAACAGGATTTACATGAGGTGAAGACAGTTAGGATGGTCCAGTGGTCCAAGGCACCGTGCCCAGGTCAATATTTCCCTGGATCCCAAGTTCCAATGCCACTCCTGGTGCTCCACTCCCCAGGGTAGCGTGGCCGAGCGGTCTAAGGCGCTGGATTAAGGCTCCAGTCTCTGCGGGGGCGTGGGTTCGAATCCCACCGCTGCCACAACTGTTTTAACACCTGGAGGCCATCCAGAGGGATCTGGAAAATATCCACGAGTAAGTTTTAACCAGACTAAGTGCTGGTGCTGCACCTGGGTGGAGGCAACTCCTGGGATCAATCCAGTCTGGGGATAAACAGCAGCCCTGGGGGTGTTGGTGGGTGAGAGGCTGGACATGATCCTGTCCAGAACCCCCTGAGTGCTTGTACTGATCCCATTGCCTGGGGAGGGGGGGATTCTGCCCCACTCAGGTGTGACTGCACTGGCAGAGCTGCCTCCAGCCGTGGGGTTCAACATCCAAAGGATGTGGAGCTGCTGGAGTGAGTTCAGAGGAGGCCATGGAGATGTTCCAAACCCTGGGACCTCTCTGCTCTGGAGGCAGGCTGGGAGATTTGGGGGTGTTCACCTTGGGAAGAAGAGGCTCTAGGGACATCTTCCAGTGCTCAGAGGGGCTCCAAGAGAGCTGGAGAGGCTCTTTGGATAAAGGCCTGGTGGGACAGGACAAGGGGGATTGTCTTTCCACTGCCAGAGGTCAGGGCAAGATGGGATATGGGAAGGAATTCTGCCCCGTGAGGGTTTGCAGAGCTGAGCTGGGTGCAGCAGCTGCTGCAGAGCTGCTGCTGCTCCTGCAAGAGCTGCCACTGCTGATAGAGCTGCTTCCGGAGATCAAACTGTGCTGTCCCTGGGCACCAGCCAGGATGTGGTGGGTGGTCAGAGGGGTCTGGCCTAAAACCATGAAGTTATGTCCAGAAAAGATTAATTTTGTGATGTGGGAGGAGGAATACACCTTACATTGAGTGCTGGGGGCTGGTAACATCTCTACAGGCTCTGGACAGGATATGAGATTATTTATAGAATCATAGAATGGTTTGGCTTGGAAAGAACCTTAAAGCTCATCTTGATCTCTAAGATCATGAGGAGCTTTAAGGTTCCTTCCAATCCAAATCATTTTATGATTGGGTCCAAATTATTTGCTGCTGGGTCCAAAACAAAAAGGGAATGACATTCTGGATAACATGGATCCTATTTCCCTTGCTGCTATTTCTACAACAAAAATCTGGTGTGATTCTGCTCTAAACACCTTCCCCTAACCAGAACATGATCTCTAATTTGAGATTCTGCTCTAAACATCTTTCCCTGACCTCTGGCAGCTGCTCCTCCACATAATCAGGGAGTGATTCCTCCTGCCCAGCCGAGACAGGGTGTCAGACCTCAGTGGGTTTATCCCTCTTAAGTCCAGTTTGATGTGTGGACCGTGGCTCTGTGGCAGCAATCAAGGGTGAATCTCCTTTTATAGCTCCTGCTGAGCCATTTGTGATCCCCATGACAGCTGCCTGGAGAAATCTTGGATTTATTCTATTTACTTCTGTATGACCTCTGTGCAGAAACTCGTGTGGACCCCGCAGTTCTGCAACCAGCTGACACTAACAAAGCTAAATCCCATGGATTTGGGGCTGTTATTGAGCCATCCTGTCTGGATCTGGGGGAGGGACATGTTGGGTTTCCTCATCGGTCTCTCCAGTTGGCTTCTCCTACCGTGTTTCTTGATGTCTGAGAATGCCATAAGGAGGAGGAGTACTTCATCAAGATACGAACCCTTGGCTGAGGGAGCTGGGGGGGCTCAGCCTGGAGAAAAGGAGGCTCAGTGGGGACCTTCTGGCTCTCTGCAACTCCTGACAGGAGGGGGGAGCCAGGTGCGGGTCGGGCTCTGCTCCCAGGGAACAAGGGACAGGATGAGAAGAAACGGCCTCAAGCTGTGCCAGGGGAGGGTCAGGTTGGATACTGGGAACATTTCTTCCTGGAAAGGTTTGTCCAACCCTGGCACAGCTGCCCGGGCAGTGGTGGAGTCCCCATCCCTGGAGGGATTTAAAGCTGTGTGGATGTGGCACCTGGGGACATGGGTCAGTGGTGGCCTTGACAATGCTGGGGATGGTTGGATTGCTCTGAGAGGGCTTTTCTAACCTAAACCATTGCATGTTTCTATAATTCTATTCGATGACTAATGAAATAAAACCACACAGAACTGTATTCCCAGGGATCAGGGAGCTGGGGAACACTTTGCTGCGAGCTGCCCCCATTTCATCCCACTAGAACTGTCCCCATGGACACCATGTGTGGAGCCAGGGGGTGTTGGGGGTGTTGCCCCTGCCCCTCCCCCCACCCCAGGTACCCCATGCCTGTGCTACCTTTCCAAGAACACCCTCCCGTCCTGCCTGGGCAGCCAATCCCTCCCAGCTCCTGGAGCACTGGGACACAGAGGAGCCACTACAGCCAGCACTTACCATTCCAGGCCATTTCTTATTCCCATTCCAAACGGGTTCTTGAACTGGAAGAAAATGCTATTTCTTCTTTCCAGACTCAATGAAAAACAAGAAGCTCATTTTCAGCACAACTTGCAGAAAATATATTAAATATCAACACTAATGAGCTCAGCCTGGCTCAGGGCAATATTAATATTAATTGGATTAGGTCGAGTTTAAGAGGAAACCATGTTTAACTTAATGCCTATAATAAATGAGGAGGAAGGTAGTGAAGCTTTTCCTCCTCCATTAAAACAAACCAGATCAGAACATAAATAACTATTACTTTTATTTTAGGCTCTGAAGGGAGAGATGCCATTGCAGGGGGGTGTGACTTCAGGTCCCTGCACATGACTTGTTGTTGACTCTGAAGGGACTTGGAGTGCAGAGCAGAGCCACCCACCCACAGTGCTCCCAGGGGGATTAAGGAAGATAAAAAGGAACATCGGGGAGAATGGGAGTAAGGCCAGTGGCTCCATGCACAGCCCAACCCTACCTGGCCCCAAGCCCCATGGCTGCACATCCATCAGCCCTGTCCAGCTTTGGGCCAAGGGTGAGCTCAGGCTGAGGGCACTGTCGGACCTTCTGGCGTCTTGATTTATCCTCCCTGACAGTTGTTTTTCTCCTCCTTTTGGCTCCAATCCTTCCTCCTGGTGCAGGTCCAGCAGACGGAGCAGGCAGGTTCAGGGAAGCCTGGGGAGCACCCTCCTGGCAGGATGTGAGAAGGGGTTGGTGGTGCCTCTGCCAGGGACAGCCCAGCATCTCACACAGACCCCTCTGTGTGGGGCCAAGGAAGGTTTGGGGGGTGCTCAGAGTGTTTCTTTTGGGGATACACCACTGGTGGGACCTCCTTCACCAGGGTCTCCATCTCCAGATGCTCCTGCCCTCACCCACCAGTCCTGGTCCAGTGGAAGGTGTCCCTGCCCATGGCAGGGGGTTGGACTAGATGACCTTTGAAAGGTCCTTTCTGACACAAACCATTCCGTGACTGTACGATAATCCTCCCCACACCTGGCCAGGAGCGAAGTGCCATAATGTTACAGACATCTTCACTGTGCCACACCTGAGATCCAGTCAGAAATTGGGCTTATTTGGTTATCAGTGGATTTTATTGGCTCCTTGGCACTTCTTAGAGGGCAAACTTTTTAATTTCAGTGGAGAAAACTGTCCTTTGGGTTTTTGAGGCTCAGTTGAGTCTGTGGTTTGAATAGAGATATTTAATCCCACAAATGTGTAGGACCATAAATAACGAGGCCATAATTACGTCCTGTTTAATATCATTATTATCTCATAATAGTGAAAACAGGATATTCCTGCTGCCCTGGGAAGATTTTCTACTGTAGTATGATTATCTCCATTTTTCTGCATCTTTGCTTCATCAAAAAACTCCAGAGTAATTAATACAGATGTTATTAGAGCAACCTGGTCTATGAAGTGTCCCTGCCAATGCAGGGGGTGTGACTGGATGGGCTTTAAGGGCCTTCCAACCCAAACCATTCCACGATTCCATGATTAATCTTCCCCTTCAGGTCAAATACAATGGAATTAGTTGTTTGCTTTGTGTGTGAGTAAATTTTTTAGTGCACCAACAGTGGGGCTTTTCCTTTGCTCCTCCAACTTTTTAAAATTGGATCCTGTGGGTATGAAGGGAAATGCCAAGATCATTCCTGGATTCCAGCAGCATTACTGGTCTTGTAGTGCCCAATATTCCTGCTCTTGCTGCTTTTATAAGCAGAGATAAAGGCTGATTAACTAGCTGCTCATTAAGATAGTGGGACGCTGCCGTGGCTCAATAAATTACCATGTCCCTGTAAACATCCCTGTCTCGCAGACAAAAAATGAACTAGTTAATTTATTACTAATTCTTTATGGATTTGCTGATTGATCTGAGTACTGAAGACTAGCATTTTTAATAGACATGGCTCAGAGTCAAATCCTTATTTTGCTGACATTTTCCTGGGGTTTTCACTGCTGAATCGAGCAGGGAGTTAGAGCTGTGATGCCATAGCCTGCTCCATGTGAGTGCCAAACCATGCGGTGCCTGCTCTGCTGCACCTCCCAGAGGCAGCTAAGGATCCCCAAAGGGTGAGTTGGGGGGTTCAGTATCTCAGTGTTGCTCTGCAGCTGGAGAACCCTCCATGTGTGGGATCAGGATAGGATCAGCTCTTGTGCCATCGCTGGATGTTACTGCATGTGTGTGACACGGTGCCACCTCACTGTCACCTGGGGGGATGCCCTGAGCTGGGACAGGGGGTTTTCATAACATCTCTCCCAGGATTCCTTAGCTGAAAAGTCTAAATATGAAATTATGGATAAAACAATTTGCTTTTGCCAGACTTTGTTTGGAAACAAGATCTTGGCACAATGGCCCCGATAGCTGAAATCCATAGGAATTCAGCTGTCTGGACAGTCCTCCACATTCAATTTCCATGGAGCAGCATGTTTATCCTATACCCTTCCTTGTTGCTGTGTTGGAAATTCTTCTTGTTTCTAACACAAGCTCCTATTTTCCAATGATCTTAGAGAACAGAAGGAAAAAATAGATGGAACAAAGGGAGAGACATCCTGGACATGCACAAAAGAATTCCTTCAGGCCTCAGACAAGTGGTGCTGCCTCCTGCTAAAGGCCACGTGTGTATTCGTCCAGAAATGTATCTGTTCCATGGAGCAGTAATGGATATTTATTGCCTGCCTTCTTGTTTTCACGTATTCCAGCTAAAATGACGTCATTAAATGTGGGACAGAACGTGCCCCAAAACTGGTGGGAAGTGCTGAAGAATTCAGGGCTCCTGTGGTTGATGAAACAAAGCAATTCATTAAAACACACCTTTGAAAGGCCTGGTTTGAGTGGAAATGATCAGAAAATGAGATTTTCAGGTATTGTCTTGCTTGGGATCTTCCAGATCCAGGCCTAATCATGTAATTACATTATAATGCAGGAGTTTCTCTGCTGTGGTCCTTCTCAAATCCTAGGAATCACCCTATGTACCCTAATCATGCAGCAGTGAATCCCTGGCACCCCAGGGCACCATGGGTGGGAGTCACATGGGGCTGCATTTGGGAATGGGGTGGGAAAAGGTGCTGAGCAGTTTGGAGGGTGGGGTTGCACTTATGGGTGCTGTGGCTTGGGCTGTGTCTTATCACAGAATCACAGAATCTCCTGAGTTGGGA
>VZRE01009020.1:195972-237706 GCA_013396775.1 Cephalopterus ornatus | reverse complement strand
GGGGCAGCCACAGCTTCTCTAGGCAACCTGTGCCAGGGTCTCACCACCCACCCAGGGAACAATTCCTTCCCAATATCCCATCTAACCCTGCCTGCCCTCTGGCAGTGGGAAGCCATTCCCCCTTCTCCTGTTCCTCTAAGTCCTTGTCCAAATTGCCTCTCCAGCTCTCTTGGAGCCCCTCCAGGCACTGGAAGGGGCTCTACGGTCTCACTGGAATCTTCTCTTCTCCAGGTGAACATCCCCAATTCTCCCAGTCCGTCTCCAGAGCAGAGGGGCTCCAGCCTCCTCTGGACTAGCTTTTTTTTTTTTTCATTAAAACATGCCCATGTAACAAATGCATTAATGGACTTTTTGCTTTAGAGCATTTATTTTATCAATATTGAGCAAATATTGACACCTCCTCAGCTGGATTTGTTTAATAACCTGAATGAGCCTCATTGGCTGTGACTCATGATCCTCATTAAAAGTAATCCCTGATTGTCCTAATGAGGAACACGCGGGGATGGGGTTTGGTGGTGCTGGGGTGGAGGGAAGGTGGTTTCCTGAGCCCACAGGGCAGGGCTGGGGAGAGGTTCTGAGAGTCTTGGGGAGTGTGGTCTGTGCAGGGCTGCCCCGTCTCCCCTGTAGCCACTGATCACGAGTGCCAGGAATGTCTGCTGATCCATCACTCACTTCCCTCTCACAGCTCACTCCCTGCCAAACCAAAGCAAGGCCCTGCAATTTGTCTCCTCCTCTGGTTTGGTCTGTAAAACAAAAAAAAAATCCAGACTTAGTAATTACAGATGCAATTTAATAACCTGCACTTTCAGGCTGTGGCTCGTGTTCAGAGGCACAGATATTTTTCCAGGCTTTAGAGGAGCAGGATCTGCTGTGCTGCACTGGGAGTGGGAGCTGCACTGGGAGTGGGAGCTGAACTGGGCACAGGGTCACAGCTCCTGTGGGGGCTCAGAGCAGGACAAACCCTCCTGTGCCAGACCATCCCTCTATCGCATGGTGGGACTTTTGGAGTGTCCTGTGCAGGGCCAGGAGTTGGACCCAATGATGCTGATGAATCCCTTCCAACTCAGCATATCCTATGATTCCAAGTTTCCAGGGAAATCCAAGCAGACACAATAAATCAGAGCCCCACTGTGTTTTCAGAGCTGTTTTTCAGTAAATCCCTGGTTTTTGGGGTCCCTTTGTGCTCCTTGGTTTGTGGTGTGGCACAGGATCACCTGTGCCTGCTCCAACTTGGTCCAGGCAGCCCTGCCCAGCTCTGAGTGATCAACTGGAGATAATTTGACCTTTGTGGGCTGGGAAAAGCAGGGCACACTGCCAGGGAAAACCCACTCCAGTCCCACCCTGTGTGCCAGGACAGGTGATGTTTGGGGTGAGCACAGGGGATGCTGTGGGGTGCCAGGGTGCCCAGCTGGGCACTGCCAAAGTTTTGGGAAGCTGGGGATGTGACAGAGCTGGGAGGTAGGTAATGGGCACAGAGAACCTGGGCCGGAAGCAGGGCTGGGGGACAGCCTGAGGATCCCTGTGACACCCCAGGTCACTCCCCCAAGTGGGTTTAGGTGGCTGACAGTGAACTGGGGGCTGTGGGACAGCCTGAGGGGACCCTGTGACACCCTGAGTTGCTCCCCCAGGTGGGCTTGGGGGACTGACAGGGGACAGGAGGCCAGAGGTGGCTGTAGGGCTCCGCTCCCGCTGCATCCCAACATTCCAGACACGGGAGCTTTGCCTCCAGCTGGAGCCAGTTCAAGTTCTCCTGCATGTTAAAATGTACAGGGGGTCAGGGACACAGCTCCTTGTTTACCCCTTGTGCCAGCTGTTTGCTCCCTCCCAGGCTGGCACATTCCCTTTCTCCTCCTGTTTGCTGCTAAAGAACATTTTCCTTCCACTGTTGTTATGGATGGAATTGCTTTTCTCCCAAACCTGGCAGGGATCTGATGTGACTGGGAATGATTTTGCGCAGGTGACAGTAAAAATGCTCCTCATTTTTAACAAAATGCTAATAGGGGGAAATGAAATTTGGAATTTCCAAAAGATATCAAGTTTGTAGAGTCATGAGGAATTTACTCACTGATGGTGGTCTGGGGGGACCCAAGGAAATAAAATTGCTGCTAGAAATAAATGCATACAACAACAAAAAAATTTATACATGTATATATATATATAAAAATAACAAAAATATGGATATAAAGAAAACAGAGAATCGGATTGTTATTTCCAAAGGAGAGAATAACACTATCCTGAAATGTGTTTCTGTTGTCTTCATCTTTACTTGGTGTACATCTGACACACAGCTGAATCAAGAAAAAACAGGTTTGGGAGGAGGGACACAAACACTGGCAGCAGCAGGAGCCCTGTGCCCCAGCCCTGTGCTGGGGATTTCTGCTCCTGGTGTCCTTCGAAGGGCAAAAATAATTCACCTTAAGGATGGGGTGAGGAAGGATGTGGCACAGAGCTGGTTGGATGGACCAGAGCAGCAGAGCTGGAGCTTCATCCTGGGTTTGGCAAGAATTGAGAAAGGACTGGCTGTGGGCTTGGTTAATGTGGTGTTTAAGTGAAATAAATGAGTACTTTTGTAGCCTTGTGTAGAGACTTTCCTGATGCCCAGCAGGATGGTTTTTCTTTGGGAAGGAGCCAGGTCCCCTCTCCAAATTGGAGAGCACATTTCCCACTGCAGAAATCGGGCTTGGGATCGGGGTGGTGGGAGACTGAGTGCCTGGGAAAAGGGCTGGAGCTCTGGGAACACTTCTGCTTTTAAAAGTCAACCCCAAAGCCACTGTCCGAAGCACCCGCAGGATTACAAAGTGAGGGGGAGAAAAAGCTCATGCAAAATTGATGGGAAGAAGAATTTTCCAAAAATACAGCAGAGAAGCAATGGCAGGAAATTCTCTGATATCCCAGCTCGAGGCTACAGCCCAGCTCTAGGCTCCATGACCACAGGGAATATTTTCTCCAAGCAGAGCTATTGGAGCAAACAGGATCAGCACAGGCTGTGAGATTTATGGGATTTTCCAGGGCCCATGTCTCAGCCTGGAGTTCACATTGTTTGACATTGGAGCTGATGCAAAAAACCTCCTGGAGATGTTGCCACACCAAGCCTTTGGTGGCTTGAGTGGGGCTGGAAGAGGGTTGGAGAACTCCTTGCATCCTGAAGGCATGAGAACATGGGATTTGTGGTTTTGGGGACCCCCAGTAGCCTGCTGGAAAGAGTGGGGTGTTCACAGCCATGCATGGGAGAATGGCAGGACATGGGCAGGGGTCAGATGGTGTAAGAGAATTCCAGGCTGGACATAAGGAAAACCTTGTTCTTTGGACAGTGGCACAAGTTGATGATATACAGTGTCCATCCTTGGAAGCTGTCAAGATCAGACTGGGAAAGTCCTGAGTGTCACAGAGCAACCAGCTCTGAGTGGGTGGTTGGGCTGGAGACCCCCTGAGGTCCTTTCCAATGTGAAATGGCTTAAACACCCAGGATTTTAATTTTCCCTGAGTGTATAAAACAATAGTTTCAAATCAATCCTCAGTTTTTGGATCCCAAAGTCATCTCCTGAAGGATTTATACTTCTGAGGATATGGACTCAGACTGGAGGTTGGAACAGCTGATTCATTTAAAAAAATCTATTTTAAAAAAAGTTCTGTACATGTGTCCTCTAATAAAAGTCAAAGTTGTTTTGAAAATTTTCCTCTGTGAAATACAACCACAGAGAGAAGTGACACATGTTAGCAAATCCTGGGCTTTTTTATCTGGAAAACTTGTGCACATGGAAATTTTTTCTCCAAATGGGGAGGTGTTTTTCGTTACTGTTTCATTGTAAAGCAAGGGAATTAATCTCTGTGACTGTCCAGGTTGTATAGCTGTGGAGAGGGATGTAGATGAGCTCGCTGTTGGCTGGTGATGTCACCTCAGCTGGGGAGCACTGGGGGGATGCTGGGGCATGTCCTTCCCTGTCCAACTGGCCTTGGACACTTCCAGGGATGCGGCAGCTATAGCTTTTCTGGACACCCTGTGCCAGGGCCTCTTCCAGTGCTCTCCAGGTTCTCCAAGTGAGCTCCATAAAACAGCTCCATACAACAGCTCCACAGAGACCTGCCCTGCTGCAGGAACCACGTGTGTGTCCATCACTACTGGGGACCATTTTTTTGCTGATGATGAATTTTCCAAGAAGATTCAGCTTCCCCTTCCTGCTGTGCCTCTGGAAAGCCTCTGGCAAGGGTGAGCCAGGACCACTGGCACCAGTGCTTGGTGGCCCTGAGCAGCATCGCCCCCTCCAGCCAACCTCTTGACTGGTTCAGGTCACCAAGCTCAGCAAAATACATCTTTTCTCAGTCAAAAAATGGATTCAATTGCCTTGGAGGTCTTTTCTAACCTTATTCTATAATTCTATAGTTCTATAAAACTTCTTTTTCAGAGCAGTTTGTTGGGAGAACGTTGTGTTATCTTCCCGACATTCAACTTTAACCTCCTGGGTCTGATGTACTGAACCCTCAGTAAAGAGCTGAGAATGGAAAATTTCCTGGAAAATCTGGGCCTTACGGAGGAAAACTGGCACACAGACTCTAGAATATTGAATACTAAATAAACTGAATAATTTAAATAAACTGAAATGAACCAGGAGGGCTTAACTGGCTCTGCTACTGCTTCTGGCAAGTAAACACACTCTTCCCTTGGTGAATCTTCAGCTCCTCTCTGTCCTCTTCGTGGTGGAGCAAGGGCTTGAATTTGGAGTCAGAGAGGAGCAGAGCTGGTTTGCACAAGGATGTTTCAGGAACTGGGTGTGGCTTCCTTCCAAACACATTGGGCTGGTGCTGCTCCAGCTCTGCTGCTCCTCCTGGGTGAGGACCAGACCTGTGTGGGTACATTGGCTCTCCCGACCTCCCCTCTCACACCACTGGAATGCGCAGGAGCCCCAGGTCCTAGCAGACACTTCTCCTGCTGGGCCCAGTTCCCCCATGTCCCAGTCCCAGCCAGTGCTCAACTGGGGAGGAGCAGGAGCAGAACAGCCCCTTCTGCACAGGGCAATGGCCCTGGGACCCCCCTTCTGGGACCCTCAGCTGTACCTGGGGCTTTTCTGGCGTCTGAGCTTCCAATGTGCCAGGGAGACCCAGCAGATCTCAGGGGCTGAGACCCACCACAACACCCACATCAGTCCTCGTGATTACGCACTGCTGGGTCTTCTGAATTTCTGCAAGCTAAGACTGTCACATATTGTGTATCTTGGCAGGATATTTAGGAGAACATAACCTGGCTTCCTACCAGTGGGAAAAACCTGGCTTTTTTTTTTATTTATTTATTTTAAACAACTTTCTTCACTGCTTTCCATCCCCAGTACTGTACACAGATCCTGCTGAACCAAATAGTCTGTTGTTGATTTATAAGGACAAAACCAATCTCCTAGTGCTTAAAAAATACATGAATCTCCCCAGAACCAGCTCTGGAACATCTTTTAAACTATTCCCATGTCAACAGCCTCTCCACATCGCCTCCTCCATCCTGCATCTTGTAAAATTAGAAGCACCGACCTTTCAGCCTGTAGAGAAATAAACTACAGGATATCTCAAGTTACTGAGTTTAAATTAGACCTTTCTTAGAGGTTTGAGGTGAAAAGGCATAAGGGGTTCTTCCAGGAGACGCTGTTTTTGGAGACCACTGCTAATGTGATTACTCGCTGATGGTTTTTCAGGCTCTGGTATGGGGAAGGAAGGCAGGATATCTGCCACCTCATCATCTTCCTGTGGCTGAGAGTTCTTGAGAGATAATTTTACACTGAAAAATTGCCCTGTGCCAACCTTAGGGACATGGTGATGGAGTCACATCTGGGAAATGGCTTCAGTGTCATGAGGGGAAGTGGAAGGGAATTGGGAGTAAAGGAAACACTGACACAGATTTCCCAGAGAAGCTGTGGCTGCCCCATTCCTGGAAGTGTCCAAGGCCAGGTTGGATGGGGCTTGAAGCAACCTGGAATAGTGGAAGGTTTCCCTGTCTATGGCAGGGAGTGGGACTGGGTAAGCTTTAAGGTGTCTCCCAACCCAAAGCATTCTGTGATTCCATGATTCCAAGTTAATTTGGGAATGACAGCACAGCTGCATCCATTGGTAGCAATTTATTTATTGATCTATCAATCTATTTACTGAGTTTCCAGCCTCCCTCTCTGTGATCCAGACCCTGCTCAGGTTCATCAGACATTCTGCTTTGAGCAGGACCGAGGCAAACACAGACTGAGCTCAGTGGCTGGAGCTGCGGAGCTGCCTTGATCCTCACCAGACACTGTCATTAGTGTCTCAGCTGATGAACTCTGAGCTCTGGATGTGCTCAAAGCTCTGGGTGCATGTGTTGACGGGCAGCTGGGCATTCATGTCCCAAATTCGCCTTCTGCCCTCCTCTCTCCAGCTCTTGTGCCTCTGGTGGTGCTATCACATGCCTGGCCTCGTGCTCCTGGGACTCTGGATATGGTCTTCCGTCTGTTTTCCTTTTTGTCTTGACCTCTCTGATCACCAAGACATGGTACTGCACCAGCCAGCTCCTTCAGCCCGGTTTGATCTCGCACACTGGGTGGGGCTTTGAAATTTCTGAAGAAACACGTGTGATGTGATATGTCTTTCTAGTTTAAACCAGTCATAATGTTCCACGTCCTCATTTTTGGGGAACTTTCAGTTCTGTGACCCTTCCCCACCAGCAGCCCCGGCTCTCCCTGGCTCCTCAGGTTGGGCTGGGTTGTACAAAGTCCAACGGATGGAACACTAGGCACATCACTCATGCTCTAATTAATGCTTTTAGCCCCTTTTATTGCTTTATTAGTTTTAAATTGGCAGCACAAACTCTTGCCATCTTGACACCACAGGGTGCAGCACCTCAGTTCAGCTGGCAGTGTTTTAACCCATGGAACACCATTTTCCCCATCCCTAGAGGTGTCCAAGGGCAGGTTGCATGGGGCTTGGAGCAACCTGGTCTATGGAGGGTGCCCCTGCCTATGGCAGCGGGTGGAATGAGATGAGCTTTAAGGTACCTCCCAACCTAAACCAGTCTGGGATTCTGTGATTCCATGATTTCTGGGTAATTTACTCTTTTTGAAAGTAATGCTGCTTCAGCTCCACTTCCCACCCCCATTCCCTTGCCTTCCCTTCCAAATCCCTTGCTGTTCTTACTGGGATAAGGTCTTTGCTGGAAGCTTGAAGGGATCTCCGGGCTCTGCATCCTGTCACAGCCAGAGGTGCTGGAGATATGGCCCATGGGATGGCCACACATCTGTCCATGGACCAGATTTGGGAGCCTGAGCCAAATGGAAATAAAGGTCACTTAAAAAGGTAAATTTTGAATAGAAAGCAAAGAATGTCTCCTTGAGAGAAGATGGGGGAGAAACTGGCTGAGATTATCTGGATGGAAAATCTTGAGCTCCTCCACCATAATTGGTATTTATGAACCACAGGAGGGGGCCCTGGCTTGCCCGTGGCTCAGGGATGTTTAGTGCCATGGCAACTGCTGGCTGCAAATAATCAATATCATGCATGTAAATAGAGGCAGAGACATGGTGGAGGGGGACTAGAGCCTGCTCTCTCTAAGTTAAAGTGCTGTTGTGCAAACAGATAAATAAACTGCTTAAAACCAAACGCGCAGCGTAATTGTGGCAGGGAATTTGTTAAATCTGCTCATATTTCCATGCCTGTGGAAGCTGCAGGGGTGGATGTTTGGCTGATACAGCCACACAACTGCTCTCGACAGCTGATTTTGAGAATCTTTGATATTTTAAATTCTGAGTGCCTGGAGCTTCAGGCGTTTTGGGAGAAGTGGGGGGAAATGCACTGGGATAACTCATCATGCTCAGGAGAATCATTTTAAACAGTGATGGTCAGGGTCTGCAGCAATAACACAGGGCTAAAGCAACTGAGCTCTTGGGGGAAAAAATCACAGCTATTTCCTAAAAATTCTTTTAAAAGTATCATAAAATGGTGTTAAATTCTATTAATCACTTTGGTTATTGGAATAATAGGTGAGAAGATCGTTGTCCCAGTCCTGCAAATGTCAAGGCCAGGTTGCTTGGAGCAACCTGGGATAGTGGAAGATGTCTCTGCCCATGGCAGGGGGTGGGACTGAATGAGCTTTGAGATCCCTCCTAAGCCAAACCAGTCTGGAATTCTATGAAGTCAGAGCCCAAGTAACACTGCCCCCTCCCTCCCCCGTGCCTGGAGCATCCCCAGCTGCTCCAGGTTTTTGTTTGGCAGCTGCAGCTCAGGCTCTGCTTGGTGGTGGAACGACCTCTCTCCTCTTTTATTTGGCTGATTTAACAGGAATGTTGACAGGAATGTTCCAGCCTTCTGTGCAGCTCTTTTCAGAGGAGCTGTGGGCTTCCTGCCTGAGCAGGCCATGGAATCCTATGAGGGTTTGGGTTGGAAATGTGCCACTGCAAGGGGCCACAGCCTGGGGCCGGTGGGATCACTGGGGCTGGGGCGCGAGTGACACCAGACCCTGCCTTGGCAGCCCCCAGGGTTTCCCAGGACCCAGCACCCCCTGCCAGGTGTCCAGGGACAGCCAGGGGTTTCAGGGGTCATAGGCAGGAGCAGGAGCAGGGGCAGGATTCCAGAACATTCCTCTAAGCACCACAAGTGCTGCCTGACACAACTGTTCCAAGAGGGAAAGGAAGTGGTTTGGGGATTGGTTTTTTTCAAAGAATAGTGGCTACTTTGAACAGAGGAAGTTTTCAAGGTACTTCCTATTCAAGAACACTGTGAGTCAGTGCTTTTTTGTAGGAAGAAAAGTAGTTTAAAGAATAAGTGTCCATTCTTGTCAATGACAAGTCACATGTATCTGCTGGAGAAATGAAACCAATCTGCAACCTATTTTGACTGATTTTGCAGGTTAGATCAGATGACCGCCAAAGGTCCCTTCCAACCCAAGCTGTTCTATGATTCTGTGACCCTATAGAAGGTTGAAGGAAAAGCCTAAATTATTTTAAGGATGCTTTCATTTAATAATCCAGCACAGAAGAAAACAGCACAACTGGAATCAAGGAAAATCATAGAATCACAGAATCTCCTGAGTTGAGAGAGACCCACAAAGGTCATTGAGTCCATCTCTGATATTTCACTGGTAGGTGTGTAAATGTTCACCTGTGGGTACAAGTAAAGTCTAAATATCCAATAGAACAAGAATAGTTCACTGGACGTGGCATTCAGTACTCTGGGCTGGCTGTGGGGATCTGGCACAACACAAGACTTGATGGTCTTGGGGGGCTTTTCCAACCTTAGTGATTCTGTGATTCTGTGAATTAGCAGGTTCTTTCTTTGTTACTGCTTCCTCTAAAGCTGATTTCTTCCCTATTCCTCACACACCCACTGCACTGGAGGGTGTGCTGCAGTTTGGGAGGATGCATTGCACCTTCAGGCAGCCACAGGAGTTGAATTTCTCCCAGCAGTTCCAGAAGTCATCCCAAAGGTTCAAGGCCAGACTCATTTCCTCTTTTACTACTTGCACAGCTTTAGCTGAGGAACCAAGTGCAGAAACAGCAACAGGCTTGGCCCAGAGTGGCTGTGGGTTACAGAGAACAAGTCTGATTGTGCTGAGATCATCTGGCAGCTCTTCCTGTGTGAAGTGTGTGGGCTCCCACCAGCCCAGCTCCTGCCCTGTGCTGGCCATGTGACACTGCAATTCTTAGAGCAGTGATGCATCCAGACACCTCACCTTGGAATTTAGCTCATTTTCCTGCACTCTGAGGGATCCTGCTGGAGCAAACATGGTGTTTGCAAACAGCAGCAGCTCTGCTGAGGCCATGGCTGAGGCCCTACAGCCCTTGGGGAGCCCCTTGGCCACCAGCAGGGGCTCACGGCAGGGTGGGAACAAAATGAGCTTCGAGGTCCCTCCCAACCCAAACCATTTGTGATTCTGTGGTTCTATGACAACGGTGGTTGTTGAAGGTGATGGTGCTTGTGGGGTTGGTCGCCCACATGGGACTGAGCCCGAGGAGTAGAGGGAGCAGCTCAGGGGCCCCTCGTGCCTAGAGAGACTTAGAACACAGGTCCCAGCCTCTCAGCCCCTAATGTCAGGTGCAAGTCAGCCGAAGAATGAGGTTTTGAGAAAGGCAGGAAAGAAACTCTTGGGCAGTGTCAGGTGCTGATGGGGTCGGTGTGGATCTGGTGGCTTCTGACCTCACATGAGGCCCCACACGGTGCTGCTCAACTTCTCTTAGTGCAGTGTTCCATTAAGGGCATAAAAGCTCTTTTAAAGGCCCTTCCTTTCTGCCCTCATAGGAAATGAATAGATGTGTTTGGTAAAATACACTTCAGTTAATATTTAATGCAATGTTTGAAAGTGAAAACGAAAAGAAAACTATTAATTTATCTTTCCTTTGTGCTTATAACAGCGGTTTAATTTCACTCTGCAAACACTCAGAATAAAAGAAACACCTTTCAGATTCCTGCCTTTGGAATTATTAATGACTTTATAGGGCTCAATGTACTATTTGTGTTCTCCCAGGCTGTAATAATTAGCCCAATGGAATAATTCAGCTGAGCAGTGGCTGGATTTCCCTGCCCTTCCTGACTGGAAACATGGAAGTGTAACAGCCGACCTCTTTCCCTCCCATGGGTCAGCCTTCCCTCTCTCTACCAAGGGCTGTGAGGTTGGGAGGAGCAGGGCAGGGTCCCATTGAAGCATCCCAGTGTCCAGCCCATCACAGGTCATCCCAGGGGGGTGACCCTGGGCTGGAGGGGTGGAGGCTCTGCCCACTCTTAGCACTGCCCTTAGGGAGAAGCCAGCAGCTTTTCCCAGGTTTTCCAGTTCAGCTCTCCCTGGAGAAAAGTCTTTGAAGACTAGAAAAACAATAGACAGCCATAAAAAGTCAACAACTGCAGAAACTGGGGGCGGTCAGATGAGGGTCACGGAACCAAACTCAATCCAGGTGAGCGGGAAGAGGTGCCTGAGATGCAACCCACATTCCGTGTGGGCTGGTGGTGAAGGCAGAGGCTGGAATGGCCTTTCTCAGGAATCCTCATGACACCTACAGGGTGGTTGGGCACTGAACAGGCTCCCCAGGGCAGTGGGCACAGCACCAAGGCTGCCAGAGCTCAAGGAGCGTTTGGATGATCCTCTCAGGCGTGTGGTGTGACTCTTGGGGATGGGCCTGTGCAGGGCTGAGGGTTGGACTTGATGATCCGTGTGGGTCTCTTCCAATTCATCATATTTTGTGATTCTGTGATTGTGAATCACCATCTTTCATGGAATGGCTGTTTCCCTGCTTGGGTTTCCTGGAAAACATCCCACCAAGGCTCAGCATTTCTTCTTCTTTGATGACTTGGTGGATGTAAAACCAAAGTAGTCTAGGAAGTGAGACAATGCTGCAAAATAAGTGGATTTTCTGCTTTTTTTATATCTTATTTTCAGTTTATTTTCTCCTTTTTTAGGGTGTGCTCATCCTTCCTCTTCCCAAATCAGTCCCAGCTGGATTCTGCAGCCTCTTGAGGTATTCTGACATGAGGAGCCAGTGCTGAATGATTTAGTGCCTCTGAGCTGCAGCCAGATAATGCTGTTCCCAGGTACTTAAACTTCCCTAATCAGCCTCTTGAGTTGTTTTGCTTCCTGAGTGGCTTTGAGTTCGTAGAACATTGTGAAAGGGAGAAACCTTCTGCTGCTTCTCTCCACCAGCAGCAGCTTTCTGCTTCCAGCAATGACATGGGTAAGGAGCTCACACAGCCCTTAATAGACATGTGAGTCTGACAAAGAAAAAGGAAAAAAGAAGGTGAGATTGGGAAAAAAATTGCTTTTTCCACATGTTTTTTCAGCGGGGCCACACAATGACAGACAATGGCGATTTGTGACCGTGAATTGCACTGGGAACTACTGGCCTGCTCTGCCTTGGAGATCTTAAGGACTTAGGAAAATTAAATGTACTTGATTATCAAGTGACATTATAAAACTTATTTAAACCCCCCATAAGTAGTGAACAATGTACAAATAAAATCTCTGCTGACTTGGGCTCAGCCTTGGCGGGTTGCGTTCCCCTCTGCCTTTGGAGGGGGAGGATTTGCAGTGGAGATGTTTTGAAGGAGACAAAAAAGCTTCCCAAAAAAGGAATAAATTGTTGCTCTCATGCTTAGTTTACGGTGCTCAGTGATCCTTCTGGTAAATCCAAGGTGTAGCCCCTGCTCAACTTGTCCCAGGCTGTGACAGCCCCAGGTCAGTGCCAAAGGGAAGCTGGAGGAGCTTCCAAGACATCCAGCGTGTTGCAATACAGTGAATGGCACTGGATTTTAGAGCAGAAAATAGGAATTGCTGTTTCAGTTGTACAAAAGGGACAGAATGCAATAGGGACAGGTATTTGTACCTGGTTGAGTCCCACCCAGCAAATTCTCACGTGCAGTTTCTGGGGTGTCAGGGTGTCTCTGGAGTTCCGGTGGGGGGAGAAGGGGTCAGGGCCAAGTGAGACCATGCAGGGGAGGCTCCTGGGTGGCTGATGGCCAAGTCTTGCCCCTCTCGCCCTACTGAGCCTGTGCACGAACCTGCACCAGCCTTGGTGACCCCAAGAGATCCCTAATGTCCTCAATACTCAAAGAACATCACAAACTCCAAGCTCAACAGCCAGCAGGGCCCCGCACACAGCCTGTGCCCACCCACAGGACACCATCTGCGGTGTGTGTGTGTAGCCTTAGGAACGAGTCATTAAATTTAAAGGTGGAAGATCATGGAATCACCAAATATTTTAGGCTGGAAGGGACCTTAAAACTCAGCCCATCCCACCCCCTGCCATGGGCAGGGAAACCTTCCGCTAGGCCAGGTTTCTCCAAGCCCTGTCCAACCTGGTCTTGGACACTTCCAGGGATGGGACAGCCACAGCAACTCTTCTGTGGGTCTGTGGGTGAGAGACCGAGAGCTGGTGTGTGCATGGACAAAGCCAAGCCCTGCCTTTTCCCATTCCTGTTGTTCCCTGCCTTCCCAGTGCCTGATGAGCAGGGCACTGTGTGGTCAGGGGCCTGCAGCAGTGCTGGGGTGGGAACGGTCTGCATTCCCCCACCGTGAGAGCTCAGCTCTGCTGCTCCAACTCTGTCCCCTCTGGCTCAGCCCTGCCTTATCCACTAGCAAAAGTTGGCAAGAGCCAGTTCTTGCTCCAGGGTTGTGGCCATCATCATTGCTCACTGTTTCCCTGTCAAGAGCCTTCCCTTTACACTCAGCTTTGATTTTTGCCTCTCTGACTGTTCCCGCTGCTCCTGCAGCCCTGGCTCCCTCTGGTCCTTATCCATGTACCCAACAGGTGGGGTCCTGCCCTGGTTGCAGCCACGCTGGGCTGTATCCCTGCAGGAAGGGCAGAAAACGCCTTTTGAACCCTGGCCAGGGGCTCTGCTTCTGCTCAAGCTCTCTGTGTTCGCAGGCAAAGGCACTGCCCTGCCATCCATGCAGTATTCCAGCAGGACAGAGCCAGCAGCTGGCTGTCCTCACCAGGGAGAGCCAGGACAGCTGCATGGGGTTTAGTCTGAGCCCTGGAAGAGCAGAACCTCTGGGCCTGGCTTAGCAACAAGCTGAACTGGTTCCTCCTAATCGCAAAATCTATTGCCAAAATGGAAAAAAACCCCTCAAATGCTGCGAACACAATGCTGAGCTCTCACAGAGAGAGGGAGAAAGGAGCAGGGATGGAAAGCGGGAGCTGTGCTGCCCTGGAAGTGCCTGTAGCTGATGCCTTTGCTGTGGTCTTTGGGTCACAGCACCAAGGCTGCCAGAGCTCAAGGAGCATTTGGATGATACTCTGTGGCACAGGGTATGACTCTTCGGGATGGGCCTGTGCAGGGCCAAGGGTTGGACTCAGTGATCCTTCTTGGTCCCTTCTCGGGATGCAGATTCCATGGTTCTGTGATCCTGTGATTCTGTGATTTTGTGACTTTGTGACAAGGGTGGTAGGTTTTGATGGAAAGCAGAGGTGGGTGGAGGGGGTGGTCCAGCAGCTCCCTCAGCTCAGCACAGTGAGCTCAGCCACCACCCCAGGGTTCTCAGCATCTTTTATTTGTCCTCAGGACAGGCTGGAAAGAAAGGGGAGGAAAATTAATTAGACCTTCAGGAACTTAGAATCACAGAATCCCAGACTGGTTTGGGTTGGAAGGGACCTTAAAGCTCATCCTGTTCCAACCGCCTATGGGCAGGGACACCTTCCCCAGATCAGGTGGTTGTCTGGAGGAGCTAAGCTCTGCCCTTCCCTCTGTCGAGGAGGTAATTCATGCTCACCCTTGTGGAGGTAATTAGTGCTCACCCTCATCATTGCACAACCCGGGGCTGCCAGAGCCTGCCAGGCTCTTGAGAAACGTCTCCAGTATTTCAGCACAGATCCCTCTGCCAAAGTCACACTGTGTCCTGAAGGAAGGGGACTGCTGACAAACAGCTGAAATCAAAACCAAGCTGTGCCAGCCCTCAGCAATCATCAATGAAAGCTCCACAGGGTTATTCCTCCAGCTGGGCTTTGCCCAGCCCTGCTGACATGCCCAAATCTCCTCCCATGTGTCACCTCCAGCAGGTAAATCACCACCAAAACCCTGCTGGCAGAAAACAGCAGCACAAATGGAGTTCACTCCCAAAGCAGGGAATTATAATGTTTGAAGCACATCCTGGATGGATTCAGGAGGGATCAGATGGTGCTGTGGGGTTTTGGCTCAAGGCCTGTAGCTGCCGGACACAGAAATGGGAGAAAATCAGTGGGAAGGCAACAGCTGGTACTGCAACACTGGCACCATGGGGCTGGTAGTCTGCAACACAGAGTCACAACCAGGTCCAGCTTCACCATCTGTGCTGGATAAACAGAAGCGCTTCGGGAATAAAACTCCTGGTAGCTGTCCTACAACAGGGCAGTGACAGTGGCAGCCACAAGGGCCAGCGTGGGAGCTCCTGTGCCTGGGGGCTGTGGGAAACCCACTGTTGGCCATGGCACACCAGCCCTTGGCACACCAGCCCTTGGGAACACCAGCCTTTAGGAACACCATTCCTTGGGCAGACCAGCCCTTGGAACACCAGCCCTTGGAACGCCAGCCTGTGTCACACCAGCTCTTGCACTCTACCCACTCTTTCCCAACTGTGGCAGCTCCCAGTCTGGGAAAGGTCATGCCTGGTGTGAATCCAGGGTGAGTCTCCAGAGATGCAGTGCTGGGAAGCAGACTGGGAATGTCCAATGGGGAGCCTGAGCAGCATCATCGGGCGTCTGCCACCACTGTGAAATCTCGAGGTCACACTTGCACAAACCCTTCTGATGTGGGACAACAGCTTTTATTTCCTGGGCTATTGCTCGCCCCAGTTATTTTGGGAAGGAAAAGGACATCAGGGTGCCTTGGTATTGCTAAATGTTTATTTTGTCAGTGGGGAGCAGTTGGTTTTCCAAAGGCTGTGTAGCTCCCTCTGTGTTTTTACACAAAATCCACCAGAGCTCTGAGTTTACAGGAGGACACCAGAGCTGAGGAACATCTCTGTCTGTGACATTCAGATCTGCTGGCAGGAAAGAACTCTGGATGCAGGCAGGGAATTGTCCATGGTGTGCAGTGCTTGACTGGACACTCCTGGATGCAGGGAGTGGGGAGAGGAGCCAGGAGGTGTCCTGGGTTTATCTTCCCCTACCTTCCCAGGAGATGCCGGGCTGAGGAATGGGGAAAAGGCATTGCAAATGCAGGTGAAGCCAGGTGACAAAGCGATACTAAGATATTTACTTTAATACGCTAATTGAAATTTGTTAACGTTCTGTGTAAAAATGAGGGGAATTGGACCCCTGGATGTTTATAAATAGGACTGGAGAAGATCATAGAATCCCAGACTGGTTTGGGTTGGGAGGGACGTTAAAGCTCATCTCATTCCACCCCTGCCACGGACAGGAACACCTTCCACTAAACCTGGTTTCTCCAAGTCCTGTCCAACCCAGCCTTGGACACTTCCAGGGATGGGACAGCCACAGCTTCTCTGGGCAACCTGTGCCAGGGCCTCACCACCCTCACAGGGAAGTGTCACCTGAACCCCCACAATGACCCACTTACAGCCCAAAGTGCACCATGACTCCTTGGGGGCTCATTCAAAACCACTTATAGTCACTAAATCACTAAAAATCCTATTTAATCTCAGGTGCATCAGTGCTGCCTTTCCTTATTTATTTATCAAGTTTGCTGAGAGCTCCTGTGCTTCCTCCACCCCTCTGCTGCGGGGTGTGAGGCCACTTACACAGATGGCTTCTAATTCTGGGAGCTCAGGATCAGCCAGCATGAGCCGTGTCAGTGATTTCATTTTAGAATTGCATTGCAAGGTGGCATAAATCAAGGATAACTGATGCCCAGGTGCATCAGGAGCCTTTGGATCAAGTGGGAAACAAACTAAAAGCCCTCATTGCAAAGGGAACCTTGTTGGGTGAGCCCGGTGGCCCTAGTGAAGCCCACAGCGGGGCCCAGCGCAGCACAGAGGGGACACAAGGGGACACAGACCCTTCCCAGAGTGACACCTTCCACCCAGGACTCAGACAGGGCCACTGGGAAACTTCTGTCAGTCATTAACCAGCATTTCCCAAGGCACTGCCCAGGTCTCTGTGCTCACATGCACCTTGCTCTCCAGAGGATTTCGAAACATCAGATCAACCACACTGGTGGTTGCAGTTACTACAAAGTGCCAGTGCTGGAGCCACGAGAGGCTTTACAGTAATCTACTATTTTTTTTCTCATTTGGGGTGAAAAATGTAAAGAAAAAGACATCTTAGTGTCCCTCAGCAGCCACTCTGCACCTGCCCTTGGGGAACAGCTCTGTGCTGGCTCCCATCCCAGGAGGATGGCTGGGGACACTGGGGACACTGGGGACGCTGGTGCCAAGCCTGCCCAGCCACGGTGACCCTAACACTGTGTCCTTTGTTTTGGGATGTTTGGTGTAAATGGGTCATGGACTGACTAAAACAAACCCCCTCAGCATGGGCAGTGCCCGTGTGGTCGGGTGAAACACTGGCTGAATGATTAACTCTGCCATTGTTACTGTAATCACACAATTTATTGACAGAGCTGCTCCAACCCCTCATTTCCCACAACTTGGACAATTCTGCTGTGTCAACATGTCTGGGAGAGAGGGGACTGGGGCCAAATCCAGAAGAGGGGGGTGTATCTGTGTTTTTAAAGTGAGGGAGGGGATGGGGAGAAGACAAACAGTGACGTTGGGCACTTGGCACCCAGGGCCTGTTTGGGTTTTCCACACATTCATGTGGATAAACTGATGGGAACCATTGAGAGCCATATGGAACTCACAGAGGGGTTGCACAGGACTCGGCCATGAATTCAGACTCGGAGCGGGACTGGAGGTGTTGGAGCTCTCAGGGTGGCAGCGACAGGCTCCAACCTTCCCCCAAGGTCAGGATGGGACAAAACCTTGCCCAAATGTGGGCAAAGGGTTTCCAGGCCTGTTTTTGGGCTTTGTCCTTTGAGGTCTGTTCACATTCAGAGCCAGAAAATTACAAACACATCAGGCAAAATCCGACTGACTCCAACCTGTCACATAAAGCACAAAGTTTTGGGAACTGCATCTTCCCACTGCAAAGTCACTCCAAATTGGGATGTGCACTTCCTTTCATCTCCAAGGCCCAGAGCCGTTAGAAATGCTGAATTTATTCTCCCTAATGGATGCATGTAAGAACTGTGGCTCCTCAGAGCAAACAGACTATGTGGGGAGGGAAGGCAAGGTCTGTCAAACCAGCATGTTTACAAAAAGTCATAATAACTGGGGCTTCTATCCCTGGCCACAATGTGTTATTAAAACAAAGCAGCCCAAAATATAAATACATTGTCTTTAACAAAATGCATTTGGGCATATTTGACATATTTCATATTCAAAGCAGCTCTTTCATGTTGTACTGCGGAGTGATGGGGGGGCTCAGTTCCTACATCCCCTGTCAGTGTTGAGGCCACTCAGGCTGCTCTGTGCTTTATGACAAGCCCGGCTGAGCACAGGATTAATTCTCCTTTTGACTTCATCCCTGAAACATCTGAACTGCTCCGAGGGAAGCCAGAGCTGGCAGGAGCCGGCCAGAGGATGCCAGGGGCTGGGTCAGCCAGGCAGGGCTCAGAGCCATGGGGAGCTGCACGTGGCCAGCCTGAAGTCCTGCTCCGTGGCTGCTCAGACATGCCCAGGACAGGATGCCAGTGCTCCATACTTTCAGAAGTAATGCTGGGGAAAGGTGGGAGCCCCTGCCAGCCTTCGCAGTGCTTGGGTTCATTCTCTTCACCATGTTGGCCTGAGGCCCTGGCACCCAGAAGGGCCCTTCCTAAAGCCCCACAAGCAGCTGAGTGGAAAACTCTTGTATTTCCCAGGAGGATGGAAACACAGGCAAACGGAGCATGGAATCTTGACCAAGGACACCACTGTGAACTCACCAGTGTGAGTTCAGCAGCTGGATGAGCACCCAGCACAGGCTCCATGGGGATGGCAGTGGGGATGGGAAGGGTTGAGCTGGCCCCTCAGGGAGCACCCACAGTGCTTGGGATGCAGTGCTGGGATGCTGCTGCAGCCAGAATCAGCTGGGACCCTTCCCAGCACGCCCTGGCCAGTGCCCACCACAGTGCACATGCTTCCAGCCAGGAACACTGGGACCATAAGAGCAGCAGCCAGTTAATTTATAACCTCTGTTCTCCAGTGAAGTGTGGATTAATGATGCACAGGAAGGAGCTGGGGCTCAGCTGCCATCTCAGAGCAGGAATCTCCAGAGCATTAATGCCAGAGAGCTGCTTGGTGATTCCTGCCCCCATAAACTGGTGGGAATCTGGTCCCATTGTGCTTGCCAACAGTTTTTGGAAAAGACTTCCCAGTCCCAAGGGTGCTGGATGCCAGCAACCAGGGGAGTGATTCAAGGGTGGGTGAAAACTGCCCTGGGCAGGGTGTGAGCCTGTATAACACACTTTGTGTAACACAGGGTTAGATGGGATATTGGGAAGGAATTCTTGGCTGTGAAGGTGGTGAGGCCCTGGCACAGGTTGCCCAGAGAAGCTGTGGCTGCCCCATCCCTGGAAGTGTTCAAGGCCATGTTGGATGGGGCTTCAAGCAACCTGGTCTAGTGGAAGGTGCCCTGCCCATGGCAGGGGTGGAAATGGATGAGCTTTAAGGTCCCTCCCAACCCAAACCAGTCTGGGATTCTGTGATATCCCACCAAAGCTCCAAAAACTCTGGGCAGAGACTTATGCATCTTGAAGGAGCTGTTTATCTGACAGTTCTGGAGAGCTTTCTGCTGTCTCTGGGCAACCAGACCTATCAGCTTTTGCTCTTCCTGCTGCTGTTCAAGATCAGCAAGATCTGCTGTTTGTGGTTCCATCTCTGTTTCACAGCCTTCACCACTCTCTTGCAATCTGCTTTTTTGAAACATAGTTTCTCTGTTGCTTTTATTTTTAAACTGAGATCAAATTAGTTGATAAAGAGAAACTCAAACCTAGACCCCAAACCTCATGAGGGATTTTGACTTTTTCTTTTGAGTAAGTGGCCTTTTAAATTCCGAACATCTTTCAAGACAGGAAAACCATTTCCCTTTCACTTTAAGAAGAAACCCTGAGCTTAACTCAGTTGGTTGGAGCCCGGTGCTGATAATACCAAGGTTGTGGGTTTGATTCCTGTACAGGCCATTCTCTTAAGAGTTGGACTTGATGACCCTTGTGGGTCATCTTCTAACCCAGAATATTCTGTGAATTCCTGCGGTACCTCTGAGCACTGTTCACTTCCCTTATCCTCCCCCCTGCAGCAAACACAGCCAGTCCTCACTTACGTGCAAGATTTGGCCTCCTTTATGGGCTTGTTTGGCAAATAAACATCTTGGGCCAAGCCTTTAGTGCAGCAGGTGCTTGGTGTGGAGGTGAAGGGTGGCCCCTGAAAGGAGGAAGCTGAAGACAAGGGCAGCAGAAACTCCAGGGGATGCCCCTGGGGGAGACCCCGGCTCCAGCTCTGAGGGTGGCAGGACCCACCTTGGCAGGGCTCGGGGAGCACTGGGGCAGCTGGGCCAGTGCTGGGCACCGACTGCTGGGCATTGAAATAAGGGAAAAAACTGCATCCAGTCACCTGCTATTCTTCCTCCCAAGGTCATTTAAGAAAGGGCAATGTAAGAAAGATAAGAAGCCATTAGAGAGTGTCCAAAGGAGGGCAACGGAGATGGTGTGAAGGGCCCTGAGGGGAAGCCGTGTGAGGAGCGGCTGAGGGCACTTGGTGTGTTCAGCTGGAGGAGAGGAGATTCAGAGGAGACCTCATTGCAGTCACAGCTTCCTTGGGAGGGGAGAGGAGGGGCAGGCACTGATCTCTGCTCTGTGGGGACCAGGGACAGGACCCTAGGGAATGGCCTCATGTTGTGTCAGGGGAGATTTAGGTTGGATATCAGGAAAAGGTTCTTCCCCCAGAGGGTGGTTGGGCACTGAACAGGCTCCCCAGGGCAGTGGGCACAGCACCAAGGCTGCCAGAGCTCAAAGAGCGTTTGGATGATCCTCTGGGGAATATGGTGTGACTCTTGGGGATGGTCCTGTGCAGGGTTAAGTGTTGGACTCGATGATCCTTGTGGGTCCAACTCAGCATATTCTGTGATTCTGTGATTTAACTGGGAGAAATACCCACTGACCTTTCCCTGGCTGGACCATGCCCAGTTCTGCTGGGCTGGGCTGGGTTTGCCCGTCCCAATGATGCTACAGACTCATTGCTCTCCTGTGTACATCTGGTTTTAAGAACTCAAAAAGTGTGTGTTAAAGTTACAAAATGTAAAAAAAAAAAAGGAAAATAACATGAATAATGCAATAAAAATGTGGCAACAGCCTTGGCCAGAGAGGATGCAGAGGGGCTGTGGGTCTGGGTTTGGCATTTGTGGGTGCAGGGTCCCTGATCCCATGTGCTGTCCTCCAGCATTCGGGATACCCGAGCTGGGAACTGCCTTCAGCAAGATCAGCCTTCCCTGGCAGCACAGCGGGTTCCATCAGGCACTGCCTGGAAGAGTGGGCAGATAAAATCTGTTCCAGGCACACCCCATCAGAAGGTGTTGCTTCTGTGGAAACCCAGGAAACCAGGCGATTATTCAGATTTTTTATTCTGACTGATACAACACACACGGATTTGGTACACAAACAAGTGGGCTGAAGGCAAACCATGACCTCCAAGTGACTTTTCTGTATCCTCCAGGTCCCATAACACTTTTGACAGAGCTACAACACATTGAGACCAGGTGGGAAAGGCATCGCTAGAGAAATGTGACACAAGCACCTTCCCACTCTAAGCACATGGGAATAAAAGCTTCCATTTACACTTTGGCTCTTCAAATCCATTTTTGAAAGTGCATTTCTCCAGCCACATCCCATCACACAGCTGTGGCTGGAGAACAGTGCTCCCACTCCTCCCCCTCTGTAAACGAATGGAAAGCAGACATTCCTTCCCATTTTGATATTTAAAGTAGCTTCTTGATATTACTGCACCCAGAGATGGACAGAAAGGCCTTTTTCCAAATATATGGCGAATATTTCACTAAAAAAGGCATAATTTTAAGTGACCTGAAGTGAAACCACTCCTGACTTTAGGAACCAGCAGCCCTAAAACTGGTGGAGGGTCCTTCTCAATGTCACGTTAGAGCTGCTCTCCCAGTGCCCCGTACGGGATCCATGGTGTTCAGGAGACACAGCACCTCCTGGTCTTAAAAGGAGCTGAGAAATGGGGATGGATTCCCTCCTCCTTGCAGAACTTCTCCCTCCGTATCCCACATATGATCCCAGAAAATCTGTGTGCTCTGGAAGCGCTGCGGCTCCGAGCCAGCCCAGCCTGATCCAGGCAGCTGAGGTCATCCCGACATACCTCCCAAGTGACCGGCTGTGTTTATTTCTTTCCCAAAGCTAATGTACACAGAGGGAACAATACGGATCCTCTGCACAGAGCAGGCTTTTTACAGTCCCAAATGATTAAAAACCCAAAGCCTCTGAAAAGGCACTTCTTCAAGGAGTGTAGTTGCTACACTCGGGAGTAGCCCAGCACAGAACAGGGTCCCGTGGGTCAACTCATACTGAAAAAGGCATTTATTCCATTCAGTTAAGGCTGGCTACTGAATTAAAGCTAGACCTTAGCTTTTAGCTGCACTCAGATGTCACCTGGATAAAATGGGATTTGTGTGGACAAGGAATCAGACCACGTGGCAGCAGAACAAAAGTGAGTGGACAGATTCTGTTTTGAGGAGTTACTTTTCTAAACAAAGGAAGAAAAGTAAAAATAAAGTTTCTGTGCAAGAAATCCTCACAGATGCAGGACTACATTTGCCTGGAATCCCCCTGAATTCCACAGTACCTGGCACATGATATAACGTATTTTATTGTATTCGCATTTAATATCATCCCAAAGGCCAGGAGACATGAGACATTAGAGATTATAAGCTACAAAAGGGTGAAGAAAATGAGTTAAAAATCTAGCTTATTAAAAAACAAGCATCAGATGTGATCCCAAATGGATTAGAGCTGAGTTTTTAAATAAAACTCGAAAAGTTACTTTGGGGACAGACCTCACTAATTCACACACTCCTGGTGTGCTTGAGTTTAAAAATTCCCAAAGCTTCCACAGCTCTCCAATTTGTCTCTTTGGGGGAAAGAAGAAACAAACCATTTGGGGTGCTGATTTGGCCCCTTTGAAGAACATTTCAGGAATGAAGGAGCTTTTAAGTGGTATCCCTGTTACTTCCAAATCATTTGCTGCTCACTTTACTCCAGGCCATGCGTATTTCCCAATAAAGCAGCTCATATGGAAACAGTGGTTTTGGCTCTGTGAACCTTTGCTATTAAGCTACCAGGAGAAGGGCATGGATTGTTTTTACAGCCTGTTTATCACCCTCTCCCATCTGCTCCCAGCAGCTTTACAGTGTGCTGTGCAAACAGCAATTTCCACAGGTCCTGGGTATTCCACAGGCTGCTAGTAAAAAAAAAATCATGGATTTCTCCCTACATCCTCCTTAGCAGATGAGCTCCCTTCAGCTTCCACATGGGTGAGAATTTATCAGGGCAAATCCATGTGTCAGGAGACTCATGTCACCTTCGGTTCTTGGAAGAGATGGATGTACCATCACTGGCACAACACAACCTGCTCAGTTCTAAGTCACTGAAATCCAGTCAAGGCTCCTAATTTTGTTTTCCTTTAATTCCCATGTATTTTGCCCATTTTTCTCCTTGTCCCTCCAGAAAAAAGGAGGAAGAAGTACTCTCTGAAGTAGATAATCTCAGCATTAAAATATACACAGGAGTGTGTCCCTTCAGTAATTCCATCTGTTGAATCTGTTCTCTGATAGAAAATACATTTTTTCTACCTTAATGACAGAAAATTCCCTTTGGGCTCTGTTTTAGGCACACAAAACACCATGTTCTGCAGCTCAGTTGTGAGTGGCAATAAGGACAGGCTGTCCTGCTGTGTCTGAGCAGTTTTGGCACACTGGATAAATAATTTGACACTGAAGTCCACCAGTAACACCAATTTCAGCCATTCAGGGGATGTGAACATGGAACAGATGCCCTGATTCACAGTAAGGTTTCCAAGTACCCACTGGAACAGCAGTTCCCAAGCCCAGTGATCCCTCAGGCCGTTGTCCGTCGGATCTCCTCTGACAAAGTGATTGACCTCTCCTTGCACTCGGTGTTGGAGCACTTGGACACGGCGTTGGCTGCCTGGCAGAACTTCTGGAGGAGGATCTTCCTGAGCAGCAGGTACACCCAGGGGTCCAGGATCTGGTTGAGCGAGGCCAGGCGTATGGCCGTCAGGAAGAAATTGCATTCCTGGTGCAGTTCAGAGCCTGGGGCCTCTCCGGGGACGCCCTTGCAGTGCTCAAATGTGCGGCCCCAGATCATCTTCAGCATTGTGATCTGAGGGAAGCGAGGAGGAAAAAGGGATAAATGGTAAGGGAATGTTGTCTGTGTACCACCAGATCTTATGATGCCCAGAGAGGCTGTGGACTCCTCATCCCTGGAAGTGTCCAAGGCCAGGCTGGACAGGACTTGGAGCAACCTGGTATAGTGGAAGGTGTCCCTGCCCATGGCAGGGGGTGGGACTGGATGGGCTTTAAGGTCCCTCCCAACCCAAACCAGTCTGTGATTGTGTGATAGGGATACCGAACACCCCACTTTTCCTGGCAGGTCCTTTTGTTGGTTGCAGGTCTCTCCTGGGTATGGCTTGGGGACCCCAACTGTGAGTGTGCTGCCTGAACCACTATAGATGGACAGGCAGCAGCTCTGCCCATAGCGGTGTGCCAAGGAGATGGACATCCCCAGCATGGCCCTGAGGCACCTGCACCGCACTGTCTGGGCTGAGCTCAGCACTCCCATCCTCTGAATGAACTGGCCAGTCCTGAAAACCCCCTGGAACAGCCCGGGGACAGACTCAGAGGCCATCACTCACAGCCCTGTCCAACTCCTTGGCTTCAGTCTTTGGAAAAAAACAGGACAATCCGTAGCAGTGGCAACACAAGGGGAGTGATCCCATCACAGCTTTCCCACAGAAAGCCTCTTGGGAGCAGTATCAGCACACAGGTCACATCTGGGTTGCTGCTGTCCCCACAAACTGGGACAGCCAGAGTCAGAGTGACCACGAGCACAGGCTACAGGGCAGAATTTTTCCATTCAGCAGGATATTCTGGGTGCCAGATCAATAACCATATGTTGACCTTGGAAAGACTTAGATGAGTCCGGAAGGCAGGGCAGCATGGACGGCAAAGGAGAACTGTTTCTCTTTCTTTAAATAGAAGCTGTTGAGGATTCCATTCACTACATTTCATTTACATAAGAAATCACGGATAGAGCTTTGTAAAAACTTGGATAGATCCAGACCCAGACCACATCAAGCAGCCACTTGTGCACCAGACCCACACAGCCACAACCCCACCACTTTCTTGGCCACCTCTGGCTCTTTAGGACACTGTCGCTGTTCCTGTCACAGCATCTGCCTCCTGTGCCTGCCCATCCAGCACATCCCAGCTCTTGCAGCACTCCCATGCTGTAAGGAACAGCAGCGTGATGGAAACATGCTGTGCCCACGTCACAGCCAAAGGGAACCACCCCACACTCAGCATTCCCAGGATTCACATTACTCTCTCAGATCAGCTCTTCCTCTGGGAACTCTGCAAGGATCCTGGTTCTGCAGACCATGTTGTCTTTTCTTTGGTTGGTGAACCCATGGAGCTACAAAAACATCAGGCTATAAAATACATTTCCCAAGCAGTCAACCACTGCTTATTTTTGGGGCTATTACATAATATTCCTTTACTGGAATATTTGTTGGACCAACAATTGCTCCACTGGAAATTATTTGTTTGATATCATTACAGGTGGTTTATTGTATCATTGCCTGTATTGATCTTCTACATGAATTAAAAGGGCTGCACGAGGCAGAGGAACAACACCAGGTGGAATAAAAGCAATAGAACTATGTAATTTATGCCAATAAAAAATTTTGCTCAAAATGCAAATAGTAATATAGTTGATAATTGTATTTATTCAACTTCAGTACCTCAACTTTACTGTTATCATGACTATGGTTTTATATGTCTTTAATTTCTGTCGGCCAGGAAGCTTAAGGAGCAGAAGTATTTTAACAGGAAATGTAGCAGAATTCCTGAGCATTTTGGCTTTAAATGACCTTGAAACAATTCTGGGAGGGAATAATTTTGTAGCCTGGAGCTTCAAAAGAGTTAATATGAGAATTCCAGTTTGTGCTGCATTTCTCTGCAATCACGGAACAGCTTCCTCTACTTCCCCTTAAGAGTTATTTGTCTGCTGCCAGTCCAGCTCAGCGGTTATCCCAGAATCCCAGACTGGTTTGGTTGGGAGGCACCACAAACCTCCTCCTGTTCCACTCCCTGCCATGGGCAGGGACACCTTCTACTATCGTTGCTCTAAGTCCTGTCCAACCTGGCCTTGGATGGTTCAAGGGATGAGGCAGCCACAGCTTCTCTGGGCAGCCTGTGCCAGGGCCTCCTCACCTTCACAGGGAAGGATTTCTTCACAATTTCCCATCTAACCCTGCCCTTTTGCAGTGGGAAGCCATTCTTCCTTGTCCTGACAGTACATGCTCCAAAATAAACAGAAGATCAGTGTGAACTGGAAACCACTTAGGATAAAGCAAGATCTTACTGGAGTGGGGTGTTCTCCCAGGTTCTCGATGCTGAATTCACCCAGATCCTGTGAGTGTGCAGAAAAAGGAGGCAATGCCTGCACTGCCTCCCTTCTACTCAAGCCAGCACAGAGCCAGAATGGGCTCCATGGAGCCCTTCAGAGCACAGCCACGACTGTCAGAACTTTCACTGTGCAGCTAAATCACATTTGAGTTTATTGTTTACATCAACAGATCAAGTCTAAAAATACTGTCTGTGTACAAGGGCATTGTTTTCCTAACAGCAACAGCTGTCAGAATCTGTTAGCTCTCAGTTACAAAACTCAGATGTCTCTAAAAAGAAAAAAAAATCACAAAGAACTCCTCTATAAATCACTCATTTTCTATTTCAACTCAAATTCTTACAACTACTGAGTGATGCAGCTACACGGTAAATGATTTCTACAATCTCGCTTTCACTGAAAATGTACTTGCATTCTCCACAGTCACTCCTCCAAAAATGTGGCATCTAATTCCTAATCCTTACTCTGTGGTTGTACAGAACAGTTGAGGTGTAGGTATAAAAATGGAGGGGTATGTAGAAACATGGAGTGTATGTACAAACATGTTCCTGCAGTCAGGACTCTGGATTTTGACAATATGAACACCTGAGAACACACTGACCAGACAGAGAGGTTTTGCAGAACTCCACAGAACAAGTTTCCCACTTCCAAGTGTTGCTGCCACGGAAGGAAAGGGAAGGGAACTACCGATGAATTCCCCTGGGGTTCTGTGTTGACTTCTGCCTGCTAAACCCACAGAAATGCCCTGAGAATCAAACCACCAAGAGGAATCCCTGCCTCCTCACTGATTTATCTGAGAAGTCTGGTTATGAAGGAAGAGAAAGAGTTCCCTCATCTTGGATCTTCTCTTGGTGCTGCAAAGCTGGTTAAACCCTCGGGGGCAACAGCTCCATGCCCCGGGCTGCCCGAGGGAGCAGGATGGGTCCCACTGCCTCAGGGAGCAGGACAGGACCTGTTCCAAAAGCAAGGGCTGAGGGAGAAACAGGCTTCTTCCATGAGGGTAATAGTTAACTTCTGGAAAACGGAGAAATCCGTGTCTCCCTCGGGACAAAACACCAGCAGGATGAACCCCAGGGAGGTCAGGGTGTGCAGGACTGCATATAACCACCTCATGGACACAGAGCCAGAGACAGGCTCCTGCCTTCACTGACCAAATCTGCCATTCCATGGTGTTTGAGGAGCAGAACATTATTCTCTGCCTCCAAGTTCTCACTAACCTTCAGGGTGGTTTTATGTTTTACTTCCGTCACTGTTAATGATCTCTAGAAAGTTAGCTTGAACTCCTGACTACTTTTGGGGTGGTGTTATTTTGAGGATTTGATGGAATTTTAATTCATTTAGAAGAATAACATTACTGAACTGAATTGTTTTCTCTTGTCACCTCATCCCCACCGGCCGTCAGCTTTGTCAGCCATTCCTCTTGCCACAGCCCCGCTCACAAGGGCTCAAGGACAAGAAGGAAGAACAATCCTTCTCCAGCCATAAAGAACCTTTCACATAACCTCAGTGTTTCCACAGTCAGTTTCAGCCCAGTCCTGCTCAGAGATACCAGGTACAAACTTTCTATTCCCTGACAGCAGAGTAAACCAGCCTTTGGGGATGGGGTTCTGGACCCCCGGGTGTGCCCTTGTCCCACGTGGCAGAGAAACGTGGATTCTGCCTCCTCCCCTCCTACATCATGAGGAGGGGTTCATAAGTAAGGAATAACAAAGTAGTGCAAAGAAATGCAAAGGTTCTTAAAAAACAGAGACGAAAAGCCAAGGAGGCTGCTCTAAATCAGGCACAAGGAACAGACAGCTGCAAGCCTGAAGGCGCTCGCAGAGCTGGGGGCACATTTTCTCATAAAACACTAAATTCTACTACAAGGTGGAAGGAAATAAAAAATCCTACATGACAGCCAAGTGCAGTATCAAGCTCCCAGGCCCACTCCTCACGTCCTGCTTCCCTCCTCTGTACAAGACCCTTGTTTTCCTTCTTTTGACTCCAGTTCCTTCACCTGATTTTTCCAAACAGACTGCACTTTTGCTCTCCTCTTGGACCTCTCCCAGCTTCTCTCCTACTAGTGTCCCACCCCGATACCCACTGGGCTCTGTCCCTGTCCCTGCTTTCCTTCCAAGGACTGTTCATGGACACACTGTCCACAAGGAACAGGAATTCCCGGTGCCTCCCACCCTGCCCAACCTGGCGGCTACGCATTGTCTTTCCCAAAGGAAGGAGGGAGGAGGACTGGGGTCACCCCATAGCGGTGGCACAGGGACCTACCAGCAGCGGTGACCAGCAGGCCGAGAGGACACACATGATGCCGAGGAGCTGGATCAGCGTCTCCATGGTGATCCGTCCCCACTGCTTGCTGGAGTGCGCCTCGGTGGCCTTGGTGCGGCAGCGGGACACCAGTGCCTCGATGGTGGCCAGGTTACAGGTCACGGTCACCACGAGGGACAGCAGCCCCAGCACGGCAAAGGTGGCGGCGAAGACGGTGCTGCCGCCGGGGCGACCGTCGCCGGTGCTGATGAAGCACCATGTGCCGGGCCACTGCAGCGTGTACTGTCCGAGCCCGGCCACAGGTAGCAGGGCGAAGGCAACCACAGCAGCCCAGATGGCGAGCAGTCCGCCCTTGGTGAGCCGCGGGTTCATGTGGCTGGCATACCAGTGCGGTGCCCGGATGGCCAGCACCCGCTCCACGGCCATGGCACTGGCGATGAGCAGCGGGCACAGCCCGAACACCGTCATGCTGAAGCCGAAGAAGACACAGAGGTGTCCCGAGGGGTCCACGGCCTCCCAGGTGCGGTTGGCAAGGTAGACGGAGATGACGATGGGGCTGGTGAGCAGCTGGCCCAGCATGTCGGTGAGCGCCAGGGAGCCGATGCACAGCAGGAACGATCTCTTCCTGCGGCTGCCCTTGGCGCGGTAGCTGCGGGACACGAGCAGCATGGCCAGGGCATTGCCCACCATGCCCGTGATCATCATGGTCAGCGGGATGGCCACGGACACGGTGCCGCAGCCCTCAGCCGCCCGCCCCATCCCGCTGCCTGGCTGCCCCACGGCGCCGGGCTCGGTGGCGTTGGGAGCGGGCTCGCACTGCTGCCAGGGGCTCATCCCGGCGCCGCGGAGCCGAGGCACAGGGCATGGAGCCGGGCAGGGAGCGGGAGTCGGCGTGGAGCGCGGGCGGACACCTTATAAGGGGAAGGCGGCTCCACCCGCCCCGAGGCGGCACCGCTCGGTCCCGACCCGCCCCTCCGAGCGAGATGTCTCAGTCCCGGGCGAGAACGAGTCCCACCACAAACCACGCACTGAGGGGCTGGAGCGTGTCTGCGGAAGGGAACGGAGTTAGGGAAGGGTCTGGAGCACCAGGAGCAGCTGAGGGGGCTCAGCCTGCAGAAAAGAAGGCTCAGGGGCGAACCTTCTCTCTCTGCAACTCCCTGACAGGAGGGTGGAGCCAGCTGGGGGTCGGGCTCTGCTCCCAGGGAACAAGGGACAGGGTGAGAGGAAAGGGCCTCTCAGGCTGTGCCAGGGGAGGTTTAGGTTGGATATTGGGGAAGCTGAAGCAAGACGCTTACGGAGAACAGAACTTCCATCCCCTCCCCTGAAAGCCCACAGAGTCCAGGGAATGCCGGAATCCATCAGTCAGTGCTTGATTTTCAAAATTTACTTTTTAAGAAGGCTTGTCTGATACCTGAGTAAGACACCAAGTATCCAAGAATCCCAGACTGGTTTGGGTTGGGAAGGACCTTAAAGCCCAGCCAGTTCTGTTCCCTGCCATGGGCAGCAACACCTCCCACTAGACCAGGTTGCTCCAAGCCGTATCCAACTTTGCCTTGAACGCTTTCAGGGATGGGGCAGCTGTGACTTAGAGGATTCTTACAGGGTGAGGGACAGACTGAACCTTACTCTAGCATTCCATGCATTTAGGCTGGATCAGGAAAAGGTTCTTCCCCCAGAGGGTGGCTGGGTACTGAACAGGCTCCCCAGGGCAGTGGTCACAGCACCAAGGCTGCCAGAGCTCGAGGAGTGTTTGGCCAACGCTCTCAGGGATAGGGTGGGATTGTCTGGGGGTGTCTGGGGCAAGGCCAGGAGTTGGACTGGATGATCCTCATGGGTCCCTTCCAACTCAGGATATTCCATGTTTCCATGGAAACACCCTGAAGGTTTGTAAAAGCTCAGTTTGAATGCGCTGTTGTTAAAAGCCAAAGACATTTTCAGTACTTAAAGAACCGAACTGATCTGAAAACATGCAATCTATTGGCCAGCTAAGTGGGATTCCAGCCATGGAGTCCCTGCCAGTGCAGGTGACAAGGGGTGTGTGTGTCCCCAAGACAAAGCACTCGCCACACAGTTGACTCACAGGTTTTATTTACACTTGTCTACAGCATCATTTTGCCTTACATATTCTCTAAGCCAAATGAACCCATTGTTCTCCTTTGCCTGTGGCCTATGAGTTGCTAACTTTAAACCCCCTCATCTGTTAAGTACAGCAACAATTGGAATACAAAGCACAAGAAAATCCCAATGCTAACAACAGAGCGTCTACTTGATCTGGGTTGTACACTTTAGTAGTTGGACGTTGAAGTCAGAGGCACAGTTACAGACTAATCTGCTCTTGTGCAACCTACACACATTTAGCATCGAAATTAGAGAGAAAAGAATGCATTAAAGAAACTGCATTGTTTTTGTTCTGCAAAAAGGTTATCAAAATACTTCTACACCAAAAACATTTTGCTTCTAGACCATTCCAAAAGACATGTCTCAAAAAAAAAAAAAAAAAAAGGAAAAAAAGAGCAGAATGGAGTTTTTAAATGTTGCTCCGTTTGTTTCTGTGCAGTTTACTGAAAGAAGCAGCAAATCTGGGTTTGGGAGTTTTACTACTGAAATAAGTGTAGATATATTGCTCTTTGTTTGCTTAGAAAGAAGAATTTTCCTCACCATACTTACCTTGTGATGGCACTGAAGACTTAAACCTTTCTTAACCAAACGGAGCTCAAGAGAGACCAAGTTTTATACTAAAATGGATTCCACAAAGCATTTTAAGCCATAAATTATGTTGCAGGAAAAAAGAATGAATGATGAAGAACACATTTAAGATGCCAGAACTTTCTACACAGTTTATTCATTCTCATTTTTTGAAAGAAAAATAAAATTGAGATACCTTGAAAATTTTAGTCAGCCCCAAAGGGAATTTTACAGGTGGCCTGTGGAAGCTTCCCTTGATTCCAAGGAGCTAGTTCCAAACTCCTCCATGGCAGGAGCAGATCCTAAATGATCCGTTTGTAAAAGGATCATGGAGTCCTGGGTCAGGAAACAACCACAGCCAACAGGTCGTTTGCTGGCTGCAGCCAAGAACTTCTATCTCCAACATCCTCGCTTCCCAGGAATGAAGGCTAATTCCCTCTACAGAATCATGATGGACTGGGGGGGGTCTAAGAGCTGCTTTGCACTGAGCACTGCTAGAGAGGGGTGTCCACCTACACTGGTACTTCAACATGGAACAAGAACAAATCTTAGTCCTAAGCCCTCACACTGTTCCCAAGTGACTCCAGCTCTACCCTATGCTGTGGTCCCATGGGAGCTCCATCACATGCCCCGGATGCAGCTGCACAAAGCTCAGGGAGTCCTCCTCACACGGCTTTAGTCCAGGAGCAGAGCGGGACCAGGATATTCCCAACCTGCTCCTACATCAAAGGGAGCCAGAAATGGAGGAACTGATCTTTAAAAATAATAACACCCCCCCCGACCCCGCTCACACCACAGAACCTCTTGCCTCCGCGGGGGGAGTTTATGGCTTAAAATGCTACCTCATGTTTTGGGTCATAGATGAACAAAGCTGCAGTTTGCCAGAAAGCAAGGACAGACATGCACCTCTACTAGCAGATTTAGCACTTCTGACCAAGTAAGACACCAACTTCTTAAAAATGTCTCATGCACTGACTGGAATTTTGGTGGATTTTTTTGTAAATGTGAGCTTTAATACATTATTTCTTTTTAGAACTTGTACGGGAACCAGAATGAGAGGATCCGGAGGATGATCTGCGGCGTCTGCAAGATACAAATGGAGAAAGCATGCAAAGAAATAAGTGGAAATGAATTTTGGCATCTACTCTGAGCAGTCTGTATCCTACAATAGCTGGAAGCCAAGTATATCTGATAGGGGCCTTATTGAGTAACTTTAAGCCACTAATTTAATACTAAAAGTCTAAGTTTAATACTGAGAGTAGAATACAATTTCTAAATGCAGTATTTACTTATGAAAATAATTCAACAATGTACACAGTAGCACTTTCACACTGAAAGGGTGAGCCAGGTCTTTCTACGGAACATGCTCCTACTAGGAGGAATTTCATTGGGGGGGGGAATAATTAAAAAAAAACAATTACAGAGGGTTTAACAGGAAGTAAGAGTAGGGGAAGTGAGAAAACTACTTTTACTATCAGAATAACTGATCAGATTCAATTCCTTCCCAGTGAATCTCAGTCCTTCAGAATAAATAAAATAAAAAATCACACATTTCAATACACCCATTCTTATTCTACATAAACCCAAACCTTTCGGGTGACCGTGATCTCGATCGTCTTTTTTTGCGATCACCAGATGAAGAGGATCTAGAGCGGCTTCTCTTCTTGCCTCTCTCGGGGGAGGATGAGGAGCGAGAGCTTGAGTAAGATCTTTTCCTTGGGGTGGAAGACCCCCTGTAGGACCTGGAGCTGGATCTTTATTGATTAAGAAATAAATCAGATTTAATTCTGGTATCATAGAGGAAGCACAAAGAAAGAACAGACAGAGACAGTTTTCATGAACATTCACTATTCTACACCAGTGCTCTGTAAAGCAAATGGGTGGGACTTCCATACTTACTCCTGAGTTCTGCCAATAAAACTTCTTCTGCCAGGTACTTTTCTGAATAAATTTTGCTAAATAGTGTTTCTTGATAAATGGGCCACCAATGGTTTGGAAAGCTTTTCTCAGCATTCACCAAAATGACCCATTTTGACAAAAAAGCACTGGGAGACTGGGCCAGTAAATTGCCTCTGTAAGGACCTTCCTCAGCAGTTAAGCTCACACAGCAAAAAAACCACCAGAGATCTAAAGCTCATTTAATGACGTTTCATTTCATATCTTAATGGATATTTCACACTGGAGATTTGACTGCAAGAGTAAAAAATTCAGAAAGTATATTTACAAATCTCAGAATAAATCTGTGTAGAGATTGAAATCTTCCTCCACCAAAACAATCTAAAAAGCCTTTTAGAATATAGTCAAAATATTTAAAGAAATCTCTTAGAATACAGTAATTTTGACACAAAAAAAAATTAAAATGAACCATCCTCACTTACAGCACTGAAAAATAACTTTGGCTTTCTAAAAAAAAAAACCAAGAAAAAAAACACTTGTGGAAAAAGTAAGAGCTAAAAAGTCCTAAACTGTCCTTTCAAAATGACATAAAATGCCTAAAATGCCAAGCTAATGTGCTGGGGACACTCTGTGAATGGCCATGTGGCACCTCAAATATCCCACCTCAGCTGAGGAGCCCCTTCAGCCTCTAGTCGGAGCACAGGGACCCTTTTCCTCTTCCCAAAAGCATGGATTCCATCCTGTGCCGACCCTCACGTGACAATCCACAGCATGCTCCTGCCACCAAAGGGTGGTGGCACCATTTGTGATCCTTCTTCCCAACTCAAACGTCCTTATTTAGAGTTTTAGGATGCTCTGCATGCATCAAAAAGGGACAGCTCTTCATCCATCACAAACGGAACGTTCTGCCAATGTGCAAGGACAGCTCCAGTGTGCTTCTGTTACTCTGCCCTGCACAGCTCAGTGACAGTTCTACAAAACTCAGCTCTAACTGCTCTGAGCTCCTCACAGCATTTGCCATCAACCCTTTTACACATTCCTCAAGTTTATAAGGATAACGGCAGCAGTGCCCTGTGGAAGGTATGGAATTAGCACTAAACACAACACCACAAGTACAGTGCAATTTCTAACCCTCTTCCACACCAAGCAGCCGAAGTGGAAACAGTAAAAGCACCCAAAATGCCTGGAGCAGGACCAGGCACTCAAGTCCTTCTTCCTCCACACTGCAGATCTGTGGCGTCCGCTCAGCTGGCTTAGGCTAGACTTAACCTCTTCCACCAAAACCTCGCCTTCTCCACAAACACATCTGTGGTGGCAACAGCCTCGTGCAGAGACCCTAGGGATTCTGACTTCCAAGATAAAAACAAGTTAATGTTTCTCTGACCAGCACAATTTTACAATGAACTGAACAAGGTTGGTCCTTCTGCCCTTTCCTCTCTGCAAGGACAGAGTGGTACCTCATTCACCTGGATTTCGACCCACGAGATCTAGACTGTTCCCTGGAACTGGAACGAGATCTTGATCTGGAACTGGAAGAACTCCTTGAATGGGACCTGCAACAACATGGAAGATTTTTTTCCAGTGTCTGACTTGCATTTAGCAGAGTAACTGCTCTGTGAGCAGAGACACGATGCAGCAACACAGTTTGAGTCACTAACGTGACAATTTCCTCCTGCCCCCCCATATCACTACAGCACATTTTAAACCAGACACCTTAACATAGAAAGATGATGCATTAAGTATTTATAAAGTCAGCTTCAGATTGTGTTTCCTAAAACAAAGCACAATTAAACAGGATCACAGTTACTTGGAAAAAAGAAATAACTGCTTATCAATTAATTATTTCATGAATTTGTGCCTTCATTGGAAAACCACCAGTTTCTTTGAAAAGCAGAGCAGATAAGAGCATTAGGAAAGGCCAGCTCAATTTTTCCCCCACGTAGCTCTCACAAGCATTTTGTAATCAGATTCTAATTTACATAAAGATTTTCCCCTGCATTAAAAATTAAGTAGTTAATTTGGGGCTAAAAATAGCCAGATCTAACATGACTTGTAACTGACCAAAACTACATTCCAATTTTTCACTGATGGTTTTTTTTTAAAGCACAAACCACAAGAGATATGTAACAATGGCAGAGGACTCACAGCAATCACTGTAAAAGGAGGCTTTGCAATCAAATTCTAACAGTATTTTCAGGAAAAACATGTTCTACTTGCTGTTAAATCTCTCAGTTTATACTGTTACCATGACTTTCTCACTTGACTAGGCAGGACACCAACAGTGTGAACACATGCTAACTAGAAAATACATTAAAACCCTTTTAAAACCACAGAGAAGTATCCACAAATGGCCACTGATATTTCCATTAACTGCAGCCAAAAGCAAAATATTCAATAGGAAGTTGAAATCTTAGGACAAGCTAGTTTTTACTTCACATCTGCAGTGAGAGCAGAGAGGGGAAGTTAAAAAGCTGGGAAGATTAGAAGAAACTTGAACTTTATATATATATATATGAATTTTATGTATAACCCTGTGAGCTAGTACATATTTTAGGTGTTAAACCTATCAGATTCTCTTTGTATTAATTATAGGGCAGCTCAAAAGCTACACCATGATTTCCATCACGTTTACAAAGCACTGACTGAACTGTTAATTTATTACAGAATTTAAAGAGTAATGACAGAACTTAAGTCTGCCTTAAGCAGACTTTTGTGTGGTCCCACATAAACCTTCAATGTTATTAGAGAATCCCAGATTGGTTTGGGTTGGGAGGGAACTCAGAGCTCATCCTGTCCCACCCCCTGCCATAGGCAGGGACACCTTCCATTAAACCAGGGTGCTCCACGCCCCATCCAACCTGGCCTGGAATAAGTCCAGGATGGGGAGGTTCTGACAACATTGCCACCGCGCTTTAAGCTTTGTCACTTGTCATCAAACTAAGTTCAAGTTTCTTGTCTTTATTCCCAGGAATTCTGTCCTTTCACTGAATCTGCCTGGACTGTACTGTCACTGCCACTTCTGCTACCTCCCCCCACTCCAGCAGTGCCACCCTCTGTTCAACAACTGAACCACACATGGCCAACAAGCCTGAAAAACCTGAAAATAAGTTCTATTTTTAAATTTATTCAGAGGATTTCATCAAACATCAACTTAAATTCACTAAAACAAGCAACAAGACCCACAAAGCCTTCCCACAGACATAGAGAGCATCGTCCCCCCTCCATAAATCCCGTACACAGAATCATTCACATCATTAACTACAACTGTACGGCAATCAAGAAAAACAAGTAAAGAAGGAAGTTAGATACTGACATTTTGCCTGGCGTTACCCTGGACCTGTACCCGTTTACCTGGACCTGGACCTTGAGCTCGAGTGAGAGGATGAGCGCGAGGAGGAGCGGGAGTGGGACGAGCGGGACTTGGAGCGGCTGCGCCGGGCGGGCTTCTTCTTCTTGGTGCTGTCCTCCTCCTCACTGGCATCCAGGTTGTACTTGGACAGGTCAGCATCATCCTCATCCTCATCCTGGGAAAGGCACAGACAAGAAATGCTTTGGGAATGGCTTTATTTTTAATTCACTTAGCGGTTTGTACTTATTCTATGGTTTATTTGTGTTTTCCAACCTTTGAAAATCAAACTGAATTTAATAAGATCCCCAAATTTTAAGGAGTGACTGAAAATTTGTGTTTCAAATAAAAACCCTGTAAAACCCTCACATGAAATCCCATTTTTTGTTATTTAATGAAGTTAATGAAAAAACATTTTTACCACTTTAAATGAGTGCCTGGAAAAGTTTTCAGACTCAAAATCCATAACCAAAGACTTATATATATACTTTTACTTGTGTATATATATATCTATAGCTATGTGTATATTTTATATTCATATATGCCTATTTTATATTTACACATGTATATATTTATATATGTCTATTTTATATTTATATATGTATATTTTGTATTTATCTATATTTATCTGTAAGCAGAGTTAACTAAGGCTGCCAATTCTGCAGAGACTTGTTTCACATGCAAAATTTGGTGACTGCTGGGCAAAACACAGCCATATGCACATGTCTCTGCAGGACTCTTGTCCGAAGACATGGACACAACCCAGTAAGCGATGCTCATATATTTCAGCAAAGATGAAACCCCCTCTCCCCCGAATATTTTATATCATTTTATAAAAAATAAATCTGATGCACTTTTAAAAGCCTAAGAAGAAAACTCAAGAGCATTCCCTATATATGGTAACCACACATAAAGGCTCCAAACAAAGACGTTGGAATTTTGGATTCTGATCTCAGATAAGCTTACAATTTATGATTTAAGAAGTCATAAATTTCTGAATGCAGATATTTAGAACAAAGCAGAGCTTGTGCTCATCTTTTACAGCAGCTTTGGGCACTTTTATTCCAAGAGCTGCTGCTCTAAAGGAAGCTAAAAATACAGACCAGATCTTCCCTGCTATAATAATGATTAAAAAGTAATTAATTCAAAAATAACCACCCTACCTCATCCAATTTATATTTGGAGAGATCTTCATCCTCATCCTCCTCATCCTCCCCTTCAGATTCCTTATCTTCCACTTCCTTCAGGATGGACGCAGGACCCACTGGCTTCCCTCGGTACTTTTTCTTTTTGCGTCCAAACTACAACATTTTAATGCCATCAGAATATGATTTAATAAAAAAATAATCACCAACTGCATTTTGTGATAAAACTTTGATGAGAAAAATAAACGTCAATTTAAAATAAGATCTTGCTCAAAGGGAAAGGGGAGGAACCTGAAACATCAATTAGCAACAAGAAACTTTTTAGAGAGAGAGAGAGACAGAGAGATGCTTGTCTTGGGGACAGTTAGAATCCACAGACAAGATGAATGGAAATCTGCACATTTTATACTTTAAATTTTATGGAATATCCTTAGAAAACACTGCTGAACATCTGGCACAACACGTGCCTCTCCAGAGTAATCCCTGCACCTTCTCTTACCTCATCATATTCCCCATCAGATTCTTCCCGTTCTATATATTCCACATTCTCCCGTTCATTAAATCCTCCTCCGTAGCCTTTAAAAAGGGATAAAACAGGACAATCTCTTGAGCTGCACCAAATTGAGCTGCATCAAACCCATGAACTTCCACAGAGACTCTGGAAGCCTTCATGGAATTATAAATATGCCACAAGGACGTAACAGGATCTCAGGAGGAACATGAATTGTTCCCACACACGTTTATTAAATACAGTTCCTCGGAAACCTAATTGAGAAAATGGGTTAAGACACACAACCAGCACAGCAGCAATAATGTTTAAAGGAATGGAAAAAGAATAAAATCTCTTTCAGGATTACAGCTGTGACGAGCAACGGGCTTCCCAAAGGGCTCTGCAGTGTCTCCAAGGGCTGGGAATAAAGGGCATCATCCTCAAAAACCAAAATCCCACCTCAGAGCAGCCAACTTGGGAAAGCAGTGAGGGGAACACAAGGAGGGTGTGTGTGTGTATATATATCTGTCTATCTATATGTATATGTAGCTGACCAGAGTTGTACAACAGCCAAAATTTGCCTTAAGAATATTTCTATTTCTTTCCTGTTCCTTTTCACAACGGAGGGGAAAATTCCAAGGGCTCATTGTCATTTCAGCTTTGTAATTTACTGCTACAGTGTGTAACGTGCTGGGTGCCCTGCACGTGTCTGCCAATGTCCTCTGCAGGACAGCAGAACTTCAATAATTCATTAAATACTAAGTATTGGGGAATCCCAGACTGGTTTGGGCTGGGAGGAACCAAAGCCCTTCTTGTTCCTTCCCCCTGCCATGGGCAGGGACACCTTCCACTGGAAGTATTTTATCAACTTAATTAAGTATTAAACACTTCAATAAATTATTTAATAAATAATTTACTAAATTGCACATCACAATAATTATATGAAATACAATTATATTCTTTAATATTTACCCTTTTTACAAAAATAAGAATAATAAAATACTGTTTTTCCTTATGAATAATAAGCTCTGTGCCCTTCTCCAAGCTTCTATTTTTCTCTATTCATTTGTGTTCCACTCTGTGCATGAAATTCCGTGCCCTGTTCCACTCTGTGCATTGAATCCCCTGCCTGATCCCACATGCAGAGGGAACAGCGTCAGAGAGCTGTAAGGAGATCCTGCTCCAGTTACCTCTGGGCTCATGTTCGTGCAGGAGGAGCTGTAACTGAGTCCTGCTGTGACCAGCCCTCCTGGAGAGATAACAGCCTTATCTGCAGAGCCTCAAACCTGCTCTGGGACAGCCCAGCCCTCTGCACATGGACACCACATTCCCCCCAGGCCTTTGGGACTGGAATAAAACATTGCTCCCAAATGTCTTGGCATCAAAATCAAACACGGAGGCGGTTTAAGCTGAATATTCCCTGATTTTCCACGTGAAACCATCACTTCACACACCACCAAAACTTATCACGGCAAGGAACCTAACTGTAAAATTACTTAATTTGCATTCTGATTTACAAAGCTATTTTCTGAACGTAATTTCAGGATTTAACCCACACAGATCTCACCTGTCCTCTCCTCTAGCTTGGCGTACTTTGGGGTGTTGCACATGTTACACTCCGATCTCCGGGCCCAGTTCACGTTGCCACACCTTCAAGGGAAAAAGAACAAAAACAGGAATAAGAAACATTTTGTTTCAGATTGGAAATAAAAAAGTGAAGTGATGAGACACTTTGGAAGGTGACTATGTTGGACAAATCAGGGGAAAGATGTGCAATCACCAGGCAGGTTGGCAGGCACATGAACAGAGGCAAGAGTATACAAAATCATTAAAATTTCTCGTTGTTTCTTAACCAGTGCATCCACAGTTCAGATGAGTCAACAAAAATGCTACCATAGGAATAATAGTCATGGAATCACAGAATAGTGCGGGTCGGAAAAGCCCTCTGAGCCTACTGAGTCCAACCATTCCCCAGCACTGCCAAGGCCACCACTGACCCAGGTCCCCAAGTGCCACATCCACATGGCTTTTAAATCCTTCCAGGGGTGGGGACTCCAACACTGCTCTGGGCAGCTGTGCCAGGGCTGGGCAGCCCTCTCCAGGAAAAAAGTTTCCCAATATCCAACCTGAACCTCCCCTGGTACAGCCTGAGAGGCCGTTTCTTCTTTTCCTGTCCCTTGTTCCCTGGGAGCAGAGCCCGACCCCCACTTGGCTCCACCCTCCTGTCAGGGAGTTGCAGAGAGCCAGAAGGTCTCCCCTGAGCCTCCTTTTCTGCAGGCTGAGCCCCCTCAGCTCCCTCAGCTGCTCTTGGTGCTCCAGACCCTTCCCTAGCTCTGTTCCCTTCTGCAGACAGACTCCATGGTCTTGCCCCAGTGCACAGCTGCAGTTCTCTGCTTCCACCTCCGCATTTCCCTCTTACAGCACCCAGAAGGCACCTTTCAAAGAAGTGGAATGTTTGACTGTCATTCTCTTAACACAGACCTTAATTTTTTTCAATTGATGGCTTGGAGAAACACCCAGGCTTTTACCTGTGTGATAAATTCTGCTCATTAGATATTTAGCGAACTTAAGGGACTCCCAGACTGGGTTGGGTTGGAGGGGACATTAAAGCTCCTCTTGTTTCACCCCCTGCTATGGGCAGGGACACCTTCCACTATCCCAGGCTGCTCCAAGCCTTGTCCAACCTGGCCTTGAACACTTCCAGGGATGGCGCAGCCACGGCTTCTCTGGGCAACCTGTGCCAGGGCCTCCCTACCCTCACGGGGGAGGCAGCTCCTTGCCCTGCAGTGGGGGTGTTACTCCAATCTCCACATTCCCTCCAAATCTGGGAAGGGTCTCAGCTTATCACGGACAAACCTGCCCTGTTACCTGTGTAGTCCTGACATTTTAACCCCTTTGCTGCCACATTACTGAAGTGCTGTGCAGCCAACGAGAGGCACCCCCACAGCTTCCCCCCACTGTGGGTCTGCTCTCCGGTGTCAGCAGCACAAGGCCTCGCAGCGCCCCGGCGGTGTTTGGGTCTGGGCCATACGTTTTGCACTGCCAGTCGTTGGCACTGAACAGCCCCCGGCTCTTCTCCGCCAGCGTCTTCCCGATCTCCGTCCCTCCCGCCTTCATCATCTTCGCCTCCGTCGTCTTCTCTGGGGAGGGAAGGGAACAAAGGGCTCTCAAACAGTCCGGGGCTAAAGGGGAAGGTTTAGCGCTGTTTCGGGGGGGCTCTGTCCCGGCACTCACCTCTCCCGCATCTGTTACAGCTCGTCCTCCTGGCGAAGTTCACGTTCCCGCACCTGGGGCGGGACAGACCACAAGGGGGTGGATTAATAACTCTGGGAACGGCACACGGGGGGCTCGGAAGCCTTGGATAGAACCCGAACGTGGCCCAATTTAACCCAACCTGTCCCAAGCCCAACGCGAAATTGCCCAGTCCGTGCCGGGCCGGGGCTGGGACACACCCGGGCCGGCGGCTCCCCCTGCCCTGCTCCCGCTCCCTGCCCCATTCCCAGTCTCGTTCCCGTCCTCTGCCTCATTCCCGGTGGGTCGGTCGGTCCCGTTTCCGCCCCGGTTCCTGGTCCTGTTCCCGTTCCCCGACCCCCTCACTTCTTGTCGGCACAGATCCAGTCCTCATTCCCCTCTCCCATCCCCCGTTCCCGTTCCCATTCTCATTCACATTCCCGTTCCCTCACTTCTTGTCGGGACAGATCCGGTCCCCATTCCCATTCCCCGTTCCCGTTCCCATTCTCATTCCCATTCCTGTTCCCCCACTTCTTGTCGGGATAGATCCAGTACCCGTTCCCGTTCCCCGTT